>JBBPMH010001070.1:0-12224 GCA_038090235.1 Pulveroboletus ravenelii
CTTGAATATACAGTAAAATATTGAGTATTCTGCAGCAGTCATCAGATGGCAGCTCTCACCACAAATCAGTGACAAAGTTTTATGATATGTACATAGCTGATACTAGCAAGTAATATAACTATACTGTTATTTAACATTACAAAGCCCGGGCCCAGGCCCAAGCCCAGGCTTTTCAGGCCCAAGCCCAAGCCCTAACATCATTAATCTATGCACCAGATATATAAGTAAATTAGTACCATTATCAGAAATGATGTGCTTAGCAACTTCGCTTGCCAGATGGACAGAGGTTTGAATTTCATGGGAGCAGATTTCTTGGAGTAGGCAGTGAACTCTGTGTAACACAATATGTTGATGAGGTGACCACAGTTGTGAGTCTGCCATGCAATGCAAAAGAGTTGTTCGGATTGCATGATCACAATCTGGAGGTGGTTGACACAGGTTGGTGCTGCTCGATCGCATTCCAACAGCACCTGGTCAGGTTTGTTGACTTGGCACTGGCAGGTCATGTGAAAGGATGGTCTGACTTTCTTGAATCCCAGGTAGTCCCAATTGCTGAGAGTAAGGACCATAGATTAGTAAATCTAGCACGAACATGAGTGCTTGAGATTGTCTGATTTTTCTCACAGTCCACAAGGAAGTCTTACTAGACATAAGTTATGCTTGTTTGGCTGTCGATGCATGCTGTCACTACATAGTCAGCTTCATTGCCTCTATCCTCGCTCACAGTGCAAATAGCTGATGACAATAGCATGTCACAGTCTGTCCCAAATCCCAGGGGCATAAACCAGCATAAAAATTGTTGTATGTATGGTGTTGTATCTCTTGCCTTCATTGACTTTCTAATACAGCTCATTCAGATGATCCATGTGTTGCTGAAATACTCCAAGACTATCACCAAAAAAATATCATGAGCAAGAAGCTAATCAGCAAGTTATTGTAAGTGAAACATAGCATTCTAATGAGGTCTGTACTACATATTGTATTTGATGTAGATTGATTAATCTATATCACAGTGAGGCAAGCATGACCCATTGCCGGAGGTTGCTGAAAATCCATAGTAGTTGCACAACCACACATGCATTGCCAACATCTGTAAAGTGTCAACTTATCTTGGACCAAATGGCAAAGGACCCAGCATGGTGTCAAGGCCCTGATTTGATCAAGGAAGGGATTGCATTTGATAAGTCCATTCATCTCAGTAGGTAAGTTGATTCTTCTATCTATGACTGGGAAATTCTACAACTAGCTAATCTACTGCAGAGACTTTATAACAGGTGAAATGCACCAACATGACCCAGCAGGTTTCAATCTTTGCAGCCTAGCAGCAACTAAGATCACCTGCCAGCCACTCATTGCATTAGGTCCTCATTATGAATGGTTTGGTGATGGCCATGATAAGCTTTCAAGCATTGGCTTTCCAATATGGGGTGTTTGTGATAAGTGGTCTGGGAAATGGCTTGGTCTATGGGTTGTTCCAAACAATTGTCTGAAGATGGCCATTGCATACCTCTATCTATCCACAATTGAGGAACAAGGTGGAATGCCTCTTCAAATGATAACAGACTGTGGCAGTGAGACCACACAAGTGTTTGATCTTGCAAATACATTGCAGTGTGTCAGCAAACCATCATGTCATACTCTCAAACATCTGACTTCCTGTAGTGAACAATTTGCTTCAGAGTATTTAACAGAAGTGCTTCCTTCCCATTGATTTCTTCGAAGTATTCACAATATCACAATTGAGCAAGGATGGCTTCATTTTCATCTTCAGTGGGGTGCCAATGCAAAAATCTGGTAGGAAGCTGGTGAAGGGATCTATAATCCCACAGATCCAAAACACTAGTATGGATGGTTATTGAGTTGAGTTCATGTAAACCTTGATACTGATGCTTTATTTCTTTAGTGAACTTGTACAATGGCTTTGGCCAACCTTCATCCAGCATGAGCTTGATCATTTAAGGGAGCGATTCAACAACCACCCAACTCGTTTTGATGCAAACAAGAAACTGCTGTCTGGTGTCTCACCAAATGTTGCCATTGTCTTGGCTGATGAGTATGGGGGGAAAAACTGCTTACTACCTGTTGACTGTGCAGCTATCCATCATCTTAAGGAAGAAATTGGTGGCAAAGACTTGATTTGCAAAAGCTGCCTTTGCTACTTTGGGTGTTGATGAAATCACATTGGAGAATATATGGCATATGTTTACACAGATGCTACCTCTTTTGTAGTATGACTAATCAGTGTCCATGGCCTGTCCATGTAATCAGAATGAGAAGTATGGTAATAACAGATGTGGTTTATGTTCTAAAACCCAATGTGCAAAGGATAGTGAGCTGGAGTATGCTGTACAGTATAGGTGTTTGAGTTGCAAGGTTCACCTGCACTGTTGTCATCTGAGTTGTCTTCTACATGAAGTAGAAGGGCATGACAGACTGAGTTGCACTTGTGCTCTTTCAGGTATTTCTTGATCTGCTGTTCACCCTCATCCCAGTGTCCAGATGACTAATTAAACCTGATATATATATATATATATAAAGCACTGACAGGAAACTTGAAAGTGCTCATGTATGTGCCTGTGGGTCGAATAGTGTAACAGAGGCATCTGGTGCAATAATTCCTGTGATCCAGTTAGTCAGTAGTCAGCTGTTAGAGTGGTAGAAACATCCTACCTTGTATGTCAGATAATAAAACTCTTTTACCACTGTCAATCACAGCATGATGGATATATGCATCTATTGCCATTCCCAATGCATTATGGTTTGCTTTGAACTCAATATTTCCACAAAACTTTCTTTTCTCATATAAGCCATCACAAGTGAGAAGTGGTGCTGCAAGAAAGGTCTTGAATAGCAGTGTATGATTATCAGCTGATCCATCAGTAGGCTTTTGTAGGATAGTGCCACAAGTTGTTCCAACAAGTGTATTGACAATATTCCAAGTAATACCTGCAATAATTTTAGTCTAGCTGAATACTATCTGGCAAGTCAATGCAAAAATATGAGGCACATACGAGGCAGCTTCTTCATACCAATAGTTTTTGCATGCTTGTAGAAAGAATCAAGGAAATAGTTTGCAAGATGAAGAAGGTAGAGCTCTTGGAGGAGATCATCTTTGTTTGAACTTTCTGTTGATGAGATTGGTTTGCATTGAAAAATTGCATAGTTAACCTTGTTGAGAGATCCCTTCCAAAGTAGTTCCAGATTATTAAGTGGTTTTGTCATGGAACATGAGTCGAAAGGACTGACCAGGAAAGCAAACTTGCTGAGACCTTTGGAAATGTATCCCCCTGTACGAATACTTTCACTAGTGTACATTTGCCAGTGTTTAGCAATTAGGATAACCTCACTATCATTTTTACGCTGGACAAGATTAACATTTCTGGCAGTATCCACCTCACACACTTGCTGGTTGAACTGAAAGGCTTCATATTCAACTGGCACTGATACTGTTTTGAGTCTGTAAGCGCTCTTGTACTGCTTAATAGGACTATTTTCAGTTGATGGCAATTCAACTAGTACATGGGAAAATAGGTCAGGAATGCACAGTTGCCAAACAGAATTAAATTATACACCAGCTGAGAGCTTGTGTTTTAAATGCTTGACACTAGATACCAGACTCAGAGGCCCCTTCAGATGCTTCTTTGATGACAAAAAAGCAAATTCTGAGTCATCATTGTCTATATCACCCTTCAAGTTCATGACATGATTAGTGAGGATTCCTGACAGCCTATGGACATTAACCTGAATAATTGCAATGTACCATTAGTTCATTTATGAACAGCTGGAGAGACAGTGCATTTCTCTTTTTGTCTTGCTCTGACAGAATACCCTGAGCCTTGATCTTGGTATACATCTGCCCCACAGTAGTACTAGCCATGAATCCTTGATCCAAGTGAATTGCCTCATTTGCAGTTCACACAACAGCAAATGTTGTGTCCACACTACATTGATCATCAACATAAACAGTTTGTAGATATATGATTACCTAATACACACCAGTCAAAGGATGGCACACCAACTTTTGCAACATTTGATACACTTGCACTTGCCTCTGTCCAGGCATTTGAAGCTTTCATCAGGATTTGTTTCAACATCTCCTCTGCATTATCTTGCATATCCAGGGAAATCAAGATGATAGGGATGTGATACTGTAGTAAGAATATGGATGTTTGAATCTGATTGAATGACGAACATTAATTTTGGTACATACCTTTTTTAGAGCCTTTGACTTGTCAGGCAGACACAAATACAAGCTAAGTTGAATGTTGAGTGTCTCATTATGATTTTTCCATTGGAGAGCTGCCATGGCTTCAATGACTTGTGCAGCTTTCTGCAAGGCAGCATTCTTAGGTTGCTGGTTAAGGCAATGTACTGAAGCCTGTGCAGAGTGCATCTCCATATGCCCCAATACTGTCGAAGTTCGAGTCTTCCCAGGCCATGCTATTACAAATGGTAGAATATTTATAACACAGGACTCAGACAAGCTAGTCATGACAATGCACTTACAAATTGGCTGTGAAGGTGCCAGGCAATCTGAGAAGGTGGGCCATGAGCACCTACTGCTAACACTGGTAGGAAGAAATTTTGACCATATCTTCTGACTTGTAGCCAGCACAGATTGTGCCTATTAAAAATGGATAGACACAGCCACATGACTTGCACTGAGGAATGTCCTGTATGGCAGATTACCTAGGGCTACATTGCTCAACAGTGAAAGACAACCTTACTTTTATTGATGTACCATTGGGGCTTGCCAGCCACTTGGTACATTTGGAACAATCACCAGATTCAAGTTTGGGAAATGATTTCAAGCAGAGAGAGCAGTGAACCATGGGGATTTCAAAACAAGTGATGAGTATTAACAGGAGATAGTGTAGATACCAGCAAGCACTGGCAGTGAGTGGAGGGAATGGGATGGAAGGAATGAAAGGGGAACCATTGTACTGTAAAAACCTAGCGACCACACTGTACTTCAGTTTGTTTATACCTGCTCAACAGTGACTTGGCATGTTGCTGGCAACGGGACTAGTGTAATGAGCCCTGCATTTGTCCACTTTTGTGGGTAGTATCCTAAACTTTGAAAGACAGCCACAGTATCACTGGCATTGCCAGTGCCCTGACCTGATGGAAGCAAAGAGACTGGTTTGGGCCACCATTTTTAAAGCCATGCATGCAACCACTGGTGAGCTTGATCTGCAGGCTTGAGGTTAGAATAATGGACACCAAACCCACCTTAGAAGGTTCACATTATCAGTGGAAAGACTGGCCCCATGAGCAGTCCAACATCTATGAGTCTGGGTTATCTAGGAAATGTAAACCTGCTTGTAATGAGTAATACCTGGGCTACCCAAGGCCAGATGCCTGGTTCAAATCTCAGATATCATCTTGCTTGCTGTTTCATCCTCTTGAAGGTGAAATACTCTGCTGTATTTGGTGAATTATCACAGCCCACATGATCTGCCAGTGCTGAGTCAACAAACCTGACCAGGTGCCATCAGAGTGCGATTGAGCAGCACTGACCTGCATCAACCACCTTCAGAGTGTGATCATGCAATCCAAACAACTCTTCTACACTGCATGGCAGACTCATAACTGTGGTCACCTCATCAACATGTTGCATTATGCAAAGTTTGCTGCCTACTCCAAGAAATCTGCTCCCATGAAATTCAAACCTCCATCCATCTGGCAAGCAAAGTT
Organism: Pulveroboletus ravenelii; assembly: GCA_038090235.1. Taxonomy (NCBI): domain Eukaryota; kingdom Fungi; phylum Basidiomycota; class Agaricomycetes; order Boletales; family Boletaceae; genus Pulveroboletus; species Pulveroboletus ravenelii. The sequence continues at coordinate 5,698 of JBBPMH010001070.1, forward strand.
GCTAAGCACATCATTTCTGATGATGGTACTAATTTACTTATATACCTGGTGCATAGATCATCAAGACACTCATTGCTGATTCCTGCCAACTCACTTATCCACCATTAATGCCACCCCTACCAACTCGACCTGCCACTCACTCATGTACCTGGTATGTAAATTCATCTCAGTGTCACTGCCCCCAGTGATTTGACCTGCCACCCACTCATATACCCAGTGCATAAATCATCAAGATGCTCACCATCAACTCACTTATCCACCATCAATGTCACCCCTGCTGACTCAACCTGCTGCCCACTCATGTACCTGGTATGTAAATCACCAAGATGCTTGTTGCTGAGACACACTTATCAGTTCTCAGCATATCAATGTCACCCCTGCTGACTTAACCTGCCACCCACTCATGTACCCAGTGCGTAAATCATCAAGACGCTTGCTGCAGATTCACCTCAATGTCACTCCCACTGGTTCGACCTGCCAACCCATTTATATGGTCCAACCTGCCACCCATTCATATAGTACCTGGTGTGTAAATCATCAAGACACTTGCTGTTAATTGCTGTTGATTCACCTGTCAGTCCCCAGTGCATCAATGTCACCCACAGTGATTCGACTTGTATGCATCATCCACTAGAGTCCACTAGTTCAAAATAAATTTTAAACATATGTGGTGTATTGCTATGACACTGTTCTACACTGCATATATACTTGGGGTGTTTGAAACCTGGGATTGCATAACAGATGGTACATGATCCCAAATAGAACCCTGGAATCCAATCCCAACTTGATTGGTCAAGATTCAATTAGTCAAAATTCAAAATGTCAAAATGTCAACCTCCAGATTTCACTTGAATATGACATGCACGTTCAAGCCCAACTCCTGATTGCACTATGTGTAATTCACAACTTTATCTGCTAATATGATCCCAACAACTTTTTCGACCCTGACCTCTCAGAGATAGAGTTCACTGCAAATGGGGAAGATGAGGAGGCTGGAGTACTTGGAAATGGACTAGCAGATGGAGTGGAACAATGATGTGCAAACCAGCACCATGATGGAATTGCACAAGCGATGTGGGATGATTACCAGCAGGCACTTGCTCAACACAGATTATAGGTCGGTTCACAGAAACATGTATTTGTTACATACAGAGTAATCTTGAATGGTACAAAGTAAGATCTATATTTACCAGCATTAGTTGTCCATATCAACTTCTATCTCACTCAAGTGCTCAGCCGGCTAACCCTTGCAAGCAATGTCCTTTAGCTGATGTGCTAACCACTGCCTTCTATCCTCCTCACTCAGCTTTCAGAAAATGATGGCCTGGTTCTGGTTTTCAGAGAGGGCAAGGTAGTTGCCAATATCGAGCCTTTGAATGGTCGATAATTCGGTATATTCATTGAGAATGTCAATGGTGATACTGAGGTCATCAGTGGGAGGCTGGCCCATGTTTCATGAAAGGTCTTTGATGGCAGTCACAATCTCTTGCATAGCAGCACTACCTGCTTGCTATGCCTATGTGGTAGTGAATAGTGGATGGGATCATTTGTATGAACTAGTTCTAGACCCAGCAGCCAAGTTGGGGGCCTTTCTCTTTGTCTGACTAATGCTAGTGAGACCAGATATACTAGAAACAATGGCAGACAGTGAGATAGAACTAGATAGGGTGGACGGCAGTGCAAAAGTAGGATTAACAGCACTAGACGATGAGAGATTCTGCCCTGTCTCCAGTTGCTGGGGATTGTTCAATGATATCTCATTTGCAGTGGCTGAAAGTTGACAGAGATTGAGGGCTGGCATTGGATGGTCAGTAAATGCTGTTTTCACCCCTTGAAAAATGAACTTCCCCCTGCTTGTACTAGGGGCAAAGCACTCCATAGATTGGAAGTGAATAAAGCTCTTGTTTCTAAAGGGCTTCACATGTTTATGGGACTGTTTATTGTATATTATCAGTAGTATTCATGAGCTACATATAGTCACTAGGTGTGGACCTTGATGTATCTATTCCATATGTCCACTTGCTCAAGGGTAATCCCAGCTTCATCCTTACCAGAGTATATAAATCTGGAGGTGTTCTTCAGCATAACAACAGCCATGTATTGACTCTTCATCTAATCTATTTGTTAGTATTAAATCTAGATTAATAGTGACATGAAAAACTCACCAGCTGGAATCTTCATTCACATGCCTCAGCATCCTTTGCTCCACCTTTTGTGACCTGGCATTCTTGCCCCATGACAGCTGCTGCTGCTATCCATGTCAATTTTTTGAAATTACTGCCATCACCAGCCTTTGATATCTCTCCGATAAGAAAATTGAGGAGCATTGTTATTTCTTCATCAGTCCAATGCATTGCCTTCTTATGAGCCTTTGAAGACTGACTATTTCCAATGGAAAGTGGATTTATTACAGCACCTTGTGAGTGCAACAAATGGACTGATAATGAACTGGACCTCAATATTTGGGCAGATAAACTGGAAGTATGTACACTTGAGGGAATCTGGACACTCCTGTGTGGCAGTGTAGGTCACATTTGGTAGTTGCATGTGACTACATGTGACATGAAACTGAAACTTTCATTTCCAGTTTTTGGAGGACAACCCAGAATTGGCCTTTCCAAACCTCCAAGTCTCCAAACACTCCAATTTGCATCGCCACATATCTCATATACAAACACATGGCAGACAGTGCATTAGAATGGAAACTGAATAATGCCGAAGGGGCCAAACACAATTGTCACAACCCCCTTGCCCCTTCATATTCCATGGCAGTGACTGCTGATGGGGTGTTTGTTGGGCTCCCCTCAGCCAGAGGTCACGATCACCAGATATACCATTAATTCTAGCCTACCACTCATCTCAGGCTGTACTTGTTTAAGTTTCCAATCAAAGTTGATAATCTCTGGTCGTCGTCTGTCTTATCAGTGAGACAAACAGTGAGCTCTGTAAGTCAGAAAGTCCTGTCCCAGAAGCTCACTCCAGACTTGATAGTGAGTTTCATAACTCCCAGCTGTCATTGGTCATAAATTCTCTGCTTAATCTGGCTTGTTATCCTGCTGCCAGCACAGTGGTCAGTTCTCGGTACCTTGTCTAGTGGCCCCTTCAGTGTAAGGCTTGTGCCCTATTCCATCAGTCCTTTGCAACATACTAGCATTCCTTTATATTGCAGCTGGCATCCATGTGCCATCCAGATTGCAGACTTATAAAAGAGTTCTCCACCCTACTCACCTGCACCCTCTCTTCTCTTCAACATCAACCCCATTCCTTGCATTTGTAATGTATGTCCCTCTTTCTTGTTCTCAAAGGTGTGTAATCTTTATTCTGCTGTTGGCCTCTTGCTCAGTGCCTTGCTCTTGTACAGTTTATCACTTACATTCTCTATTTCTATGGCCTCATGACCTCCCTCAGTATTATGCCATTTATTCCCCCTTCCTATTCTCCCTCCTGCCATTGTCCATGTGGTGCTGATGTGCTACTGTGTTTTGTAGTGGCCACAAATGTCTGAAACACTGAATGGCCATATTATGTGGTATGTTTAGCCTGCTATCTTGTGTACCCATTTTCTAATGTTAGATCGCCAGTGCAGTCAATGTCATAGCTGGTATCGCTGGGGTGATGGCTTAGGTAACTCACCATGCTCCTCACCAATAACATCACTAATTGTTGATCAAGGTGTGTAATGTTTAATCAGGTAGGCTTGCTAATGCCATAAAATAACAAATTTCTATCTGACAGCTGCCCAACTTCCCTCAGTGCCATCCATTCCTGTGGTTGCACAGGTCCAGCCAGATGAACACTACCACCACTTGAAGTGTGTGGTGATGCAGATAGGACACAAATGCCAGCAATGTATGTGCTGCAAGCACTGCTATATGGCTGAAGGTTGTGTGGCCATCAGCCACACTATTTCTGGCTCTGGCCTATCATTGATTACTTTATTGTTAACACCAGACATCGCTCCAACCTCCTCTTCCATTCCCTCTTCAACCAGCTTACATGACTCAGTATCTTCCTCCTTGCTCTTGAACATTGATCCTATCTTACATTCCTCCCCTTCTGTTCTCTCTTCAACTGGCTCACACTTCTTGGTACCTTCCTCACTCTCAAACATGGATCCCACTTTGTGTCCCTCCCCTTCTGTTCCTTCTTCCATTGGCTCACACATCTCAGCATCCTCCTTCTCACTCTCAAAAATGGATCTTGCTTTGCATCCTTCTCTACCTGATATGTGCCTTCAAATGGTGGACCCATCCATCAACTCACATCACATTTCCCAACTTCAGCCAATTTTCACAGATCACATTGCCAGTGTCCACAAAAGGGCTGAAAAAAAGCATTAATGCAACCAGGAATCCTTGCTAGAGAAGAGACGGGTGTGTGAGCATGTTCTTGCATTCAGTTACCCTAGGGTAGGACATTTTTCTACATTCATACTCTTACTGACCATGCTTATAGAACAATGAAAATCCTGTGACTGTTGACTTCCAAAATGGATTCATTTATCCCTATTTCAAGCTTATGCATATGGTCCTTGCTGACCTTGAGCTGGTTCAGCCAGGGGACAAGGTAGTATTGCCCATGGTCCATTTCTTTGATCCCTCTCTTGACACTTGGGTCAAAATGAAGATTGACAGTGTCATCAAGCTAACAAAACCCTCACAGAAGCTATTCTTCAAGGGTGTCAACATCACCTCCTACCCCCGATTTGACCACCATTTTGGCTTGGCATCAGCCCACAAGACAAATCCCTGTGTCTCACTCTCTCAAGAGCATACCTATGTCAAGCACACTCAAATGCACATGAAAGCCCATGCATTGGATGTGCTGAATGTGCTGTTAGAGCTCTCCAACATCAACTTCAACAGTCTTTCTTTAGCACCTTTCTCATGGAAACATCACACACAGTCTAACCAGGCCCCTCTCCACTCTCAAAAGCCATGTTATGGTTCCATGCTCTCTGGTATGTGTATGCTTGTATATTATGTCAGAGATATTGTCTACTAATAGTATTGTGTGTTAGATGACATTATTTCTCTTCATGACAATGATAGCATCATCGATGCTGAGGCTGATCAAACAAGAGTCAGAGCATGCCTCATACCCAATGTTGACGTGACCCAGGCAAAGTTCCTCTCAAGTTTTTATACTGTTGATGTTCATACAGCCTTCACCTTCAGGACCATAGGCAAACTTACAGTAGAAGTGCAGTTTATATGCTTCTTCGGTTTGCCTTGGAAATCCTCTACCTACTACTATCATAAAGCCCAATGGTTTGACATGTCACATGATGCAAGGGACAATGCAGTGGCTGCTGGTTATTCAGATACTAGATGCTATAGCACATTTTTGCAAGTACACCCTGTCAAGGATGTAGAACTGAACATGGCGAAATGTAGGCTATAGATGTCCTGGTACAATTAGCTCTAGCACCTTAGTCATTTGAACATGTATATCAAATGTTTTCACATTGCTATTGTGACTATGACTGTGCTCTGGCAGCATATGCTGGCCCCTACCCACCATCTGGTGGTGTATGTGAGAATTCCAGCAAAGTATGCCAGCCTCTGCCCATAGTCCAGCAGACCACGATCACACTCTAGCAGACTATGATCACACTCCAGCAGAGTATGCCAGCCTTTGCCCATAGTCTGGCAGACTGTGATCACACTCCAGCAGACTACATGAGGACTCCACTGGACTATGTGAGAACTCCACTGGACTATGCAAGCATTCCACCAGACTATGCAAGCATTCCACCGGACTATACAAGAATTCCACCAGACTACACCAGAGGATCTTATGATGCACAAATTCACTATATAGTTGGCCAGTGCCTCTTTGTTGCAAGTGAGTAACCCTGCCTGCTCCCTTTATATCTCTCTGCTCATAACATTGTGATGTCTGATTATTTGCCCTCACTGCCATCCTCACCACCGCCTTCTACTCTCTCTTTGTGAGGCAAGCCACAGTACACCTGCAGATGTTCTTACTATGCTCAAGAGCTATTCTGGCACTGCTGGACAGTACAAGACAATGACCTCAGGTGGTGGTACACTTGGGTAAGTTGTCATATTTGATTCATTCTTATTCTAATACTAGTAATGTAGTGTGATATGGGCAAGGACAGCTGTGACCAGTTCCAGTGGGCTTACAATGATCTGGGTAAAGGAGTTCCAACAATGTCTCCACTGACTTGGAGCCAGCGTCACAGTCGCAAATGGACCATGTCCATTGAACTAACCCCATTAGTGACTAAACCCCACTGTACATTGTCTGCTGAGGCCTCTCCATTCCCTCCCCCGTTACTGGACCACACACCATCTGTTGAAGCACCCCAGCCATTCAGACAGGTCAAGCCATTGTTATATGCATGACACTGCTGTCACGACAGTGATTCTGCCTTATACCCCTATCTATTCTTTCCCTTCTTATCTTATCTATACCTCGTTCCGTTCCTGGTCTAGATCATTCCCCTGTGACATCATGCTTTGGTCAGCATTGCGTCATTGCTACGTCACACTACGTCA
>JBBPMH010001071.1:0-12187 GCA_038090235.1 Pulveroboletus ravenelii
AGAGGAGACTGGGGCAGAGTAGCAGAGTCAGGAGAGGCAAGCAAGGGGAAAGTGAAGGGAAGGAAGGAGCAAAGCATCAGTCATTGTCATAATAGTCATCCTAGCTCTGGCAAGCCCCATTCCACTGTTTGTCTCTAACATGAATTATAGATCAAAAGCACCTTCACAACCATCTGCACTTGGCAGGAAAAATCTGGTATCTGTTGGGACAATGAAAGGGGGGCCAATATTGAGGGGACTGGAGCAGGCAAAGTCTTTAACACTTTCATCACACAAAAGGTAATATATATGGATCAACCCATTTTATATACTAATTCTCCCACTTCATAGCACCCGTTAATGAGGAATTTCTGAAACTGAGGTTGGAGGTACCTTTATAAGATGGATGAAATTTTTCCTGGGTGGTGGAAGCTCAGGTGCTAGAGCCTACTGAGGTAGTATTAGTGGTATGTTAGCTCACACCAATCACTACTGTCAAGTTACTGACAATGTTGAAGAAGATTCTAGTTCTGCACTCATTACTCAAACACCCATTGCATAGTCAGCTCTGTTAGCTGTGCTCCTGACCAATTCATTTTCTATGCCCATCCCACCAATGACTCCTGCTGTTTCAATAAGCTTTGCTATCCCTGCCCCATTCTCTAATGTGGATGCATCTGCCATGCTCAGTATTATGTCATCCAGTTCCAGGAAATGTGCTCACAGCTAGTGATATTAGGGCCTGGGCTTTGTAATGTTAATTCTAATAGTATAACCCTAGTCTTAATAAATATAATGGCCAAGATTGAGATATCACCACAATTATACACAAATGGCAGTATTGTTGGAAATGGAGGAGGGAGACATCCATGACAGGGCTCATAGGTGCCACGGACAAGGTACAACCATGAGGGGGCTCATAATCCCAAGGTCAGTCTCCCAAGATCCATAGCAGCAAGTATCACCATAACAATGAATCTATATAATAGAGAGGATGTCAGAGGAAGCTCGTAAGAAACACTAACCGATAGTGGGGAGCTCTTGCAAGGCTTGTGCTTGAGTGATGCACAGTTGGGTAAGGTATAGGAAGCTTGATAATCAAGTAGATAGAGGTAGACGCTACTGGAGCTAGGGCTCGACAGTAAAGTGGGTTGAAAGTGGATTGAGAGGTTAAACACCTAGAATTGTGGTTACTATATAAGGGTCTACATGAGGGTCCTTATATAGTAAAGGGCTATAAGGTTAAAGCCCAGAAGGCAAGGTATTGAAACTCAGATGAAACACATCTGAGTATGAACTATACAATGACAGCTCATCCCTATTGGATGATAAAAGTGTCAAGGGGTAAGAAGCTAAACGCTATTGGCTAGGTATTAGTATAAGTGTCATGATTACTGAGCATGACAAATCATGACTCGACATGAGTCAGATATCAGTCAGCAACCCGGGTGAGTCCGGGATGGACAATGGAAGCACCGTGTAGTCCCGGGTGCATACCGGGTAAACCAGGGTGTTCTCAGTTATAGTAGGGCTATGAGTAATAGAATGATGTCAGTACGTTCCTGCATTACCCGAGATCAGTGATGTCATAGTGACATCATCATGTCGTCACAATACGTCATGGTCTGGATCTATAGGGCGAAGGTTTAACGTTCTGTCATGTCAGGAAACTCTAAACGATCAGAAGAACGTGAAAGCTAAATGCTAGCTGAAATCCACTAGCCTCAGCTACAAGCCTAGGATTTCAACAGGATGAAAATCGATTGAAACATTCTCTGTGTGCCTTGCGGGAGATCTTGGAGACTTGGGCGTAACTTGGAACTAGCGGATGTTGTTGCAATGGCAATCATACCGCTCGTTGCAAGCCGATGTTGAGATGCATTGCGAATAATCCTTGTGAGCGAGGTAACCTTTGTCTGAGTCTTGTCAGCTGCTGCCTTGCCGTGAGTCACGGCCGATGGCTCATTTGTGGGCCATTGACTTTCTTCATCATCGGATAACCCATTGAAAAGCTTGAGTTGCATGTTGCTGTTGTCAGAGGGCTTGTCCATGGCGGGCTGAGTTAGCTCGGAAAGGAACTGCTTTTTGTGCTGGAAATCTTCATTGAGTCCTCCCACTAACTGATGGGACCCTTTGATCTTCTTCGCAGGAGGAGGGCTCGCTGTCTCAATCCGGCCTCTAGAATACTAATGGTTAGTGTCTGTTCACGGGAGGGGGCCAGATGGCTTGCTGTCTGTGTCACTTGCCATTTATTGCCAGCACTAACCAGCAGAGACATGGTGGGGTTGACATTCTCAACCTGGCCTCTAGAATATTAATGGTTAGTGTCTGACTAGTCATGTCTACCTCACTCACTGATGATGGGCACTTTTCAATGTGGCCTTGGCTTGCTTGCGAGCAGCCTCGATGGTCTCATGTGAGGCTTTTGCTCTTGATTTGGTAGGCTCGAGTATAACCGTATTGCTCCGGACCAGTTTCGCCGGCTTTGCCCATGCCTCATGCTGTTCTGGGATAATCGGATCGACTGGATCTATCTCGTTCCCATCTTCACTGTCACCTGCAGAAAAGTGAGTACCCTTGACCCTACTTAGTTTTTTTGGCCATTGACCTCTAACATTACCAGTGATTCGGACTCCCTGTTGAGTATCCTCTCGCTGGGAGCTGGTTTTCAACCTTGCTGCCTTCACCCTCAGCTGTTGTTCAGCAATTTGTGAGGTAGGGTTGGAAAATTCCTGGTGTTGCTGAGCTGACTTTGCGTGTAGCTCATCTTCAATAGCGGCAGCCTGTCGGATATTAGACTCACGATGTACCTGGGCCTCTGCAACAGTGAGGTTACAAGCTGTTTGTTCGCTTCGGACAGCCTCACTAGTGTGACGAGGCACGGGTTTGTCTGGCTGACCGGGGTGGCGTATCTTGTTTGCCACACGAGTGGTTATGGGCTGAGGTTGGGACATGATTGAGGTGACTCAAGTTTCGAATGAGGATGAAGAGTTTAAGAGGGATGGTGATGGTAGGCCTTGAAAATTTCTCCATTCTGTGCCCTGGACGTACTTATAGTCTCTCCATTTCAATCAGGTCATCAATGTTATAGTTCATCAAGGCGATGTGCTGCAAAATTTTAGTGTGACTTGATTCCATCGGACCTATGCATTCTCAAACTTTGAACCACCGCCGATTTGAACCACTGTCGCCCACCCCCCCTTCCTCCATCCCTATGCCTCCTTCCCACCATTGCATCCAGCGCTTTATCTGTCCCTTGCCTGGATGCATGAAGGCTTGCTATACATATGGGGGACTTAAGCGGCACAGTCACATTCACCGTGGGCATGTTGCCCCAATACCAGCCCCAGTGTTACACATGCCGAAGGGTTCGACAACAATGCGCTGCCCGATGAGTATGGTCCGAACGATAACCAGGATCATGAAGACCCTAGACCGCAAAACAGAGCAAATGGAGTGAGGCAAATACAATTCCATCCCATTATCAACGGTAAGACCAATGTTTATCTACTGCGTGAAGACTGCTCTGTACTAACATTATCTGGTGTAGGCACTCTCTGTGATAACAAAGGCGATGATCTTAACAGTGATGTTCCTCCACTGCCTGACGACGACCTACCACCCAACCAATGGAATCCATTTAGCTCTCGCACTCAGTTCGAAATGGCAGACTTTCTGTACCACAAAGTACAGATGTCCGCTGGAAAAATAGATAAGCTTGTTTCCATTCTGACCGCCATGTATGGCCAGCATGACCCACCATTTCGCTCTCACAGGGAGATGTATCAAACCATTGACTCCATTACACATGGTGAAGCGCCTTGGGAGTCATTCTCTGTCAGGTACACAGGCGTTATGCCAGAAGAGCCTCCGGCTTGGATGCAAAGTGAATATGATGTCTGGTACCGGAATCCGCTCATCATGCTTGAAAACCAACTTGGCAACCCTGAGTTCTCCAACGGAATAGACTATTCTCCCAAAGTTGTGACGAATTCACATGGTATGTGTGAGGTTGGCGACCTCATGTCAGAGCAGTGGGCATGGGAACAATGTGTACATATTACATTCTACAGACTGAGAGAATGTCACGTCTAACTGATAGCATTACATAGGAAATCATAGCTCGTGATCCTGAAACTCATGGTGCTATGTTTGCCCCTGTTATCCTTGGCAGCAATAAAACGACTGTCTCTGTCGGAACAGGGCATACCGAGTATTATCCACTGTACGTTTCACTCGGGAACTTGCACAACAATGTGTGGCATGCACACTGTAACTCGGTCTCACTTCTCGCATTCCTTGCCATTCCTAAAAGTAAGTAATGAGTCGTTTGCATTTTCCAATATACTGATGGACCATGGTAAACAGCTGATCAGGCCCACCAAAATGATCCTGCCTTTCGTCTATTCCAGAGGCAACTTTTTCACTTGTCACTCACTGCCATCCTCCAGCCACTGCGACCCACAATGACACATCCCCACATTACATGCTGTGCAGACCACCATTTACGCTGTGTCATATATGGCTTAGGGCCATATATTGCGGATTACCCTGAACAGGCCCTATTATCGTGTATTGTGCAAGGTTGGTGTCCCAGGTGAGTTATCACTCATTAATCATCATAGTGCCTTGTCTTGCTGACTCCTTACTGAGATGCACAGCCCCATACAATAACTTGGATGGAGGCGGAGGGCCATGTGCGCAGCTACTCACGGAACAACTGCTACGCACCCTCGATATCAGGACACTTTGGGAGGATTATGGGATCGTTGGTGATGTAGAGGTGAGATACTCGTCATGCTGTCATGATCTCCAATCATAACCATACTCAAATGTATTTCCAGCCGTTTACAGTTCACTTCCCTCGCACCAATATTCACAAGTTGATTGCACCTGACTTACTACACCAGCTCATCAAGGGTACATTCAAGGACCACTTGGTTACCTGGATCAGTAACTATCTCATACAAACCCATGGCGAGCAACGGGCAGCGATGATTTTGGTGGATATTGACTGAAGGTATGTAATAGCACACGTGTAACAATAGAATTTAATATGATGATGGATAGAATCGCTATGAGCCTGCTATTCTCTGGGCTGTGATGCTTTCCTGAGGGGCGTGGATTCAAACAATGGACTGGAGATGACTCAAAAGCTCTCATGAAGGTAAAGCTGTGATATCTTTTAGGACCTGTACTAACTACAATACGTGCTGATAACCTAGGTCTACATGCCAGTGATTCATGAATACGTGCCTGATCGGATGATGTGTGCACTACGTGCATTCCTAGATTTTTGCTACCTCATTCAACGCCCTGTCATCAACAAGTTAACACTTGAAGAAATCGACATTGCTGTTCGCGATTTCCATGAATATTGGGATGTATTTGTCACAGTTGGTGTGCGCACCCACCTTTCTTTGCCCCAGCAGCATTCTATAACCCATTATCGGTCACTTATTGAACTGTTTGGTGCACCAAATGGTCTCTGCTTATCAATTACGGAGTCTCGTCACATCACAGCTATTAAAGAGCCATGGCGTCGTTCAAACCGATACAAAGTGTTGGGTCAAATGCTGGTGACAAATCAGTGGTTGGACAAACTTGCCACTGCCCGTCATGACTTTGCACAGAGAGGTATGATTCAAGGACCTCTCTTGCCTGGGGGGCCTCGAGAGATTACTAATGAGCGAGATGAAAACAATAGTGACCATGAGGATGGTGCTGTGGAAACATATGATCTTAGAGAGCTGAGTACATATGATGTCCAGCTGGCTCGCCACCACAGTAAGTGTCTGACTACTGTCTTTTTCTTTTTCTGATGCATGTACAGTATGGACCCTCCCTTGTGCAGTGGCCGATGTTACTAACCATTTTCAGTATCCCGAACTCTTGTTGTCTATACGCAGATTTCTCTACGACCAACTTCAACCAAATGCTAATACGGCTGGGGATGAGGTCAGCCTCGACACATGTCCGGTATTTGATGGAAACATAAAGGTCTATAATTCTGCCACTGCGACTTACTATGCACCAAGTGACCAATCAGGGAGGGGAGGGGTGCAGCGCGACATCATACGCTGTACACAGACCTGGCGTGGAGGACCTGCATGCATGGATTGTATATTTGTTGCAAATGGGGGTACTGAAGAGGAAGGATTGTCCGGACTTTTGGTTGCGTGGGTACGACTGCTATTTGCATTTGACTATCAGGGGAAGACATATGAATGTGCATTCGTGGAATGGTTTTTACCAGTCAGGAATGGGCCAGATGAGATAACAACCATGTGAATTGTGGCTCCCGAAATGGATCTGCGAGGACGGCGAGTCCATGCAGTAATTTCACTTGATACAGTACTCTGGCCAGCTCATCTGATCGCAGTGTATGGTGAGCATGCATTGCCTGTGGACCTTCACTATGCAGACTCGCTGGATGCTTTCCAGGCTTACTATGTTAATAAATATATTGATCATCATGCTTATTCTCTCGCATTCTAGCTATACTTAGATGGCACTTTAGATCTGTCTTCTTATCTACTTTTGTATTGACTTTAGTAATACCTCAGACAAGTTTTGAAAAGTTCTCAGACTCCAAAAAGAGTGTGAAAAAGTCAGGGCAAGACCTGAAGATGTGTAAGAGCTAGAAAAGAATGTGCCATTTTGCTGATGCTGCATTCATCAACAGTTGGACACTCTCCATATTGTGAGCTCGACGTCGTGCCATCTCAGGGGATGGGTGAGTAGCCCATTTGTCTGAGCGTGTATGAATGACCGAGATACCTGCCCACGAATGTAGTGTATTGCCATGGATATTGATCGCAGCAATGCCTGTTGTAGCTGTCTGCACATATTTACATATTTCAAGGTGTCGGCTAGGCATAACAGGTCACTTAGCAAGTTACGGATTTTTGTAGCTTTGTGGCTGAGTTTGCTTCTGAGGCAGTGTCATGCTGCGGCATATGCTGGGCACTCAAGGAGGTAGTGGAGGACAGACTCGCGGTTGTAGGCACAGTTGGGGCACTTGGGGGTTTGTGCTTTTGCAGTGAAGAACAGCAATTCTGACTGGGAGGTCAGGAGGGCTAGTAAGGGGCGAGTGTAGACTCGACCCAAGGGAGGTTCTGGGACTGTGAATGGTGTGTTCCCAATGGCTAGGGGGACCTGGGGAACAACTGGGTCACTCTCCAGGACGATAATCGGTGAAGGGAAGGAAAAGGTCAGAAGGTCAGAAGATGGGAAGATGTATTTCAAAACCTAATACAAGGCTTTTATAGTCCGGAACATGTTCCTGGACTTACTAATGACAAGAGTGACACATTCTAAATAAAGAATGAAGAGTCTGAAAGAAACCAGGCTTGTTGGGGATCGATCCGGACTAAAACCGGACCGGACTATCGATCCGGACTATGGTCTGGACCGGATTGTCAAACTGGACTAAGATCTGGACTAAAACAGAAGCAGACTAAGCTAATACCAGTCCCGGACTGGTGAGAACGGATGGACGGATAACAGGTAGACCAGCTAGGGTATAGGGAAAACACCAGATATCGACGTAGAGACACTTGGTGCTCTACAATGCGAGTTAGACTTCAGAGAAGTCCAAGCCAACCTTGAACAGTGTTACGCTTGATCCCGAAAGGTCAAGCGTGGACTCGGCTTTAAGGGTCGAGGACAAGAGGAACTGTCAGCAAGCAGCTACAGTGAGACGAGGACGAGAGACGTAGCCTGCAACCAGCAGGGTCAAGGGTTCGTCCAGCAACTAGCTGACGAAGGTTCAAAGTCGAGGATCTTGCCTAGTGACTTGCTAGCAAGGAGACGAGGGAAAGAGCTGAGCGCTCAGTCAAGTGTTGAGCAAAGACACGTAGAGGGGAGAACAATGTAGATTGCCGAGTAGATCTAAGCTAGGGAACAAGTAGACCTACTGGGGTTTATATAGTACAGGGAGTAATCGAGATAAGACAAGGACAATGAAAAGTAAACAAGACGGAGTGAGTTTAGAGGACGAATGGCGAAAGGGGAGCGATGAGTAACAAGGTACACATGAGTCAGAGAATGAATAGTGAAAGAGGAGCGATGAGTAAGAAGAGACATGAGGCCGATAAGAGGATCGGGCGAAGGGATCTAAGGTTCAGGGACTAAGCAAGGATAACAAAGAAGAGTGAAGATACGAAGGGATGCAAAGGAACTTCTAGGAAGGTGTGACTGGGTCACGGGGGATACCTGTGGCAGTGTAGGCATAATCTGTCAACAGGTTGTGCTAGGTGGAGGTAAATGCCGGGCAGGCATAGACGGTTGTTGGGCAGGTATAGGCAGATGCCAGGCAGGCATAGACAAATGTCGGGTAGGTATAGATGGATGCCGGGCAGGCATAGATAAATGTCAGGTGGGTACAGACGGATGTTCGGGGGTTATAGACCAGGGGGTGGGAGTAGTGGTTCCAGTGACAAGCCAGAGGGGACTAGGGAGAGGTGTGGTTGGTGACGATTGGGCATTGTAGGGCATACTAGTCAGGAAAAAGAATAGGGGTCCCGTACGTCTACGATCAAATCGTAACAGTCATGGTCATTGATTGTCTCAGTCCCTTCTTGGATAAGTTGCTCCAAGCATCTACTGACAGTACATTCCCACTTCACCATGTTGCTGAGCTGGGACTCCAAATGATATACTTCATGTGTTCATTTCCCTTTATCTGTCTCATCTGTATAAATAATACATGTTACAGATATCTTGTCTCAAATATATACACACTCACCACTATGTTCACCATGATATCAAACCTCAGAACATCCTCATGGGCCTTGTGGAACAAAAGGACATAGTTTTTCTCATAGACTTCAGCATCACAAAGCAATTCCATTATCTATCATCACATATCCACATCCCCTCACAAGAATGCAATCAACTTACTGGTACACCAGCTTTTACATCTGTAAATAGTCACCATAGGCAGAAACTAAGCTGGAGGGATGATCTTGAGGCTCTGGCATACACTATGATGTACCTCTATGGTAGATCACTGCCATGGTTGTGACCTACTGTCAGCCATCCACACCATTTGTCACCTTTGACTATACAGAAATGCAAGGAATTGGTAGCAGCTGGATGTCCCCCTGAGGTGCCAACAGAAATTTTTGCATTCATATCATACACTTGCAGTCTTTCATTCACACAGAAACCAAACTACAACTACCTTTAGGGTATCCTCCTTCCTGCAATATTCTTACTCACCTTAGCAAAGGAAGAAACAAAGAGTGTCTCAGTTGCACATGTACTGCTCATTGATAGCCATGGTGACAATGACAGAGAGTGCACCATGGTGACCTCATGTCAAGTGTAAGTTGCTCACATGAATCTCACCATTCTCTAATTCACTAATCAACTGAGGAACTATAGTCTTTGTTTGGACAAATTCACACTATCGCAAACACCCTGCAAAGGACACAGACATGTACATTAGCTGCAGGGTATCATATATGTACCAGTACTCACTGTTGACATGCGAATATTCTCTCTGGGTAGGGAAAGGGCTGTACATTGTAGAAGTACCTATGTACTCTTTCACCTGGTAATTTATGTGCCATTGGCACCACAAAAGGTGTAGTGTTGTATAGTGCCGTGCTGCTCTACAGTGATATCCATGCATTCCCAGGCATCCTACCAAGTCCAGATTGAGTCTGGATTGAGTCTGACATTTTGTTCCCATGCTCTGGACCTAGTCCCAACCTGGCCAGTTGACCATTGGACTTGCATAGATGGTATTGGATAGTCTGGACCTAGACCAATGTTTGTTTCCCATGCTCCAGATTGCCTTTCCTTTGATATTTAGCTATTTGTGCCTTTGTACCTAGTGTTGGTAGAAGTCTCTGGGCATTTCCGGGAACTATAAAATGCTGTACCTTGCCCTTATGGCAGGGGAAGAACCTTCTCCCCACTGAACTACCATGTTCCTTTTGCCACCTACTGTCTGACCATCCGTCCTCTCAACTATCTCATCTGTCCTTACTCTCCTCCACTCATTCCTACTGTTCCTTCCATTATCCTCCACCATCCAACCATCCAGACCTACTTTCCTATGGTCCGGACTACCTTCGGACTTCAGGACTAGCCCTCTAGACTCCCTTGGGTTGAACCTATCACACCTTGGAACCCTCTCGACTATACTCCCCACCCAGGGGAGGTTGTGTCTTTACAGCATTATGTATGAATTCAGAATTCTGATATCTGCAACAACACAGAAAAGGCAGGGAGCCAGTTGATGAACTGTGATACACAACTGACCTGACACAATGAAAATGTCAGATGGTAAAAATGAAAGATGGGCCTATAGCTGCAGAGGGTGCCCAGCACTTGGGGAAGAGACAGTGCAAAAATGACACCAGTGGCAAGTCACAATGACTCATGCTGGAGGCATTGATTAAAGATGAGGCACATCAGCATCCAGACTAAGTCAATGACATCCAAAGCACTTACCTGAGCCATCCAAACCACTCATAACCACCCATATCGATAAGCATGCACAACAATAGTATGAGTCCTCATGTATCATACTCTTGGAGGGAGTGTGGAAGGAGCCAGAACATCAAATTTACTGGTAGTGAGATGGACATATTGCAAGCATATGGCATGGGTGATGGGAGAGCTGGAAGCTGGGAGAGGAAGCTGCATAATGTATCAGAACACAACAGTGAACACTTGGAGCAGAGGGATAAGGAAAACTCACCCAGGCAGCATGTAGTTACAGGTGCAAAAAGTGACCTGACTGTCAATGTAGATGATCCAGGTGGCTGAGAAAGCAAGCTGGGGGCCAGGACATTCTGAGAAAAAAAAGAATGAGCACATCACTGAGACAATCACACTGAGTTAACATACTGGGCCAAGAAACCATATGGGTGCCCAACAATGTGGAATAAAATTGTGTGATGCTGAGCATCCATCATGGTCATGCAAGCCATAATCACTCAGCACTGTTTTCCAATGGTTTTGTGTGGGGAATGAGGGGTATGGGTGACCATGTGTGCACAGGTGCAGCAGTGCACAGGTGTGGCAGTGCATGCAGAGTGTTGATTGGGGTGACAGTAGCTCATTTGAACTGTTGGTGTGTTATTGGAGGCATGGGTGATTTGTTTGGGTTGCTAATGACTTGTTTCAGTTGCTGTTTAGCATGTGGGTTGTGAAGAACTAAGTAGAAAGGCAGTGATGCCCACTCAACCGCTGCCTGAAAAGAAGCAAGAACAACTAAATTCACCTAAGTAGAAAGGCAGTGATGCCCACTACATTACTTAGTAAATGGTATTAAATAGTGAAATGAGATAACTCACCTCAGCCACTGCCTGAAAAGAAGCAAGAACGACTGAGGGGAGTTCCAAGAATGAAATGAGTATATATATAAGATGGGCAGAGATGTGAGCACTAACTCTGACCAACTCCGAAAGGAAAGTCTGGAATTTGTAAGTAGCGTAATGAGAGGGGACCTGGTTCCAGTGCATTGGAAGCAGTTGGTGCCAAAATATGGTTAGGAATGGAAGAGTGAAGTAATCAGTACCCTTAGTATCATTTGACCCCACCTCTCAGTACTTTGTCTGGTAACTCCGCTCAGGTCCTCGAACTCTGGAACATGGTGACTGATCACAACTGACTACACCTAATCAGAGTTTGACAGGAGTGCTCGGAGGATTTCAGAGTTGTAGTCTTTGATATGGGTTATTACTTCATGTGTGATTGCTAACCCTCAACTTGCCACCAGACAGATTGACTAGCCAGATCAGACCGAGTCAAATTATGGTGGAGTTGAGTGGCTCTGAAACTGAGCCACTTGCTAAATCAGCAATAACTGGACCAAGCCAAGTTTAGCCAAGTCATGGCAGTCCTAACAGCATCCCCAGCACTTATATCCCCACCAAAGAAGAAGGGTCCTCATGAAAGGAGATGGGAGACAGTGTCCCCAGCACTTACAGTGAGGTGCAAAACTATTGCAATGTTTAACACTTTTACAGTGTATAAGGTGTACTGCAATATCTTGTGGGGATTTCACTTTGCTTTGGTGAGAACGAATAGAGTACAAACCCTTGGCTACAACATTGTCCCCAGGATCATGTGATTTGGTTCACACACTGTCAAGATACATCCATTTCAAAACAGCAATACCATTGCAATAGTTTTGCACCTTTTGATATCTTGGGTATATTAGTACTTGGTATACCCTCCCTTTGCC
>JBBPMH010001072.1:0-12187 GCA_038090235.1 Pulveroboletus ravenelii
ACGCCGCGGACAATCGCCATGATGACCTCTGCGATCGCCGAGACGATGGCGTTGATGCCGGAGCCGATAGCTGAGATAACGGCACCCTAAGTGTGCACATGAGCAGAGCTAGGTTTCGACAGCATCATACGCACCATGGTAGAGTCAGTATGGGTGAACGGGAGAAGAATACAAGAGCAAGAGGTTCGACGTAAGCATTTTTATGGTGTTGTAATGCTGTGTATGGGTGTGGAGTGAGAGAGCCTCGACCATACCAGCCATCTAAAAGAGGAAATGGTGAGGCGAACCACGGACTGGTAGGGCCGAGCACGCACGTGACCTATATTTCCATTCTTGGATAGTTCATCGCTGTCAAATAGGATAATCCCTTATAATTAGGCGTCGGACGGGAAACGAACCTGGAACTGGGTTTCCGACCCGGGTTTTTTCTTCTGTGGCTGAGCCGAGATGCCGAGCAGTGGCATGCTGATGGTACTGCGGCCATAACCCTAGTAGGTGGTAGGACACACTGTTGCTCACAATCCTCCTCCATAATGCCCAGGTGATGGCACCCCAAAGACACTCTCGAACATCTCCTTGTGGTTCATCCATACAGGGGGGGGAAGGAAAACAGAAGGCTGCTGATTCCCAGGAAGACATTAGTGGTGTTCAAATAGGATATTATAGTGCTATTATTCTGTAATTATGTCGCTATTATCCTGCTATGAAAGAGCTATGTTTTTTAACAAATGTTCCAACTCCGCCGATGCCGAGGCTTAGCCGAGATGCTTGCCCACCCTGTTGAGTCATGTGATAGGGTTTCTGCGATAACACACTAAGTCCAAGCAGGATCAACTCATTAGAAATTCAGGGTACAGCGGGATAGACACAGATAGATAAACAAAATATACAGTCCCGCCATTCCACCCTCCCCCACCATGCCCCGAACATCAGAAAAAAAGAAGCTACTACAGAAAATTGATCAGATCGAGCTGAAGGTAGCGGAACAGCAGCTAAAATACTTACAGGACCATGATGTGGATGAGTCTGATGACTCCTCCATATCCGAATATCTCATTGTCTCGACTCCTGAAACCCTATCCACCTTCTTTGACTCTGGCATGGAATCTGAAACGGCCTCAACCAACTCTGAGTCAGATGATTCAGGTGAAAGGAAAGCTATACACTACAATCGCTTGCGTGATGCGATCTGAGTGCTCCATGATGAGGTGCACAGGGCGTGTATCCTGAACCATGTTGCCATACCACAGATGCGTGCTTCCCAGCTTCACCTTCTTGATCACTTTGCAGATTTCCGGCCCCACCTTTTTTGAAAGAAAGTCCATGTGGATCCAGACATTTTCGACTGTATATTGGAACAAATAAGCGACAGCCCGGTTTTTCAATCTAATTCCAATCGCTTACAACTTCCAGTCGCAATCCAACTTGCGATCTTCTTGAACCAGGCTGGGCACTATGGAAATGCGATATCTGTTGAAGATGTTGGTCAGTGGGCAGGGGTCAGTGTGGGGACAGTCATCAACTGTACCACTCGTGTGATGCTTGTGCTTCTGGGCAAGCATAATGACTTCCTTCATGTTCCAGCAGCCGAATCTGAGGATGTAAGGTTAGCAGAGAATTTTGTAGAGACCAAGATGTGCATCAGATGGAAGCAAGGGGTTTTTGCTGCTGATGGATCCACATTCAACTTGTTTGAGAAGCCGTCACATTACAGCAATACCTTTACTGACAGGAAGGGTAATTACTCATTGAATTGTCAAGTAAGATTCACCTACTTTTTAACCGTGCTATCGTTGATTCCAGTGTGATAGCTCATCATTATGGTGCACAACCTTCTCATTGTTGACTACGGTCTGGGCCACCCAGGAAGTGTCCATGATGCATATGCATTTCAGGGAACAGAGATTGCAAAGGACCTGGAAGCCCTCCTTCTGGAAGGATGCTGGGTTTGGGCAGACAGTGCTTACCCTTCATGAACATGGTGCATCATGCCATTTAAGGTGACTCGAAATATCCCACTATCATGAGCACAAAAGTTATATAATCATCATCTCTCAAAGGTACATACCTTTCCTTTTTTTGGGGCGATGCTGATGAACTGACCATCCATGTTTAGATCTGTGTTTGTGTTGAACATGCATTTGCAGCGCTGAAGGGCCAATTCCAGTCATTACGGGAACTCCGAGTTCATATCTGATTGAGGGAGAAGATCAAATACGCCGTGCATTGGATACAGTGCTGCTTGATTTTGCATAACATGGTAATCTGGTTCAAGAAGCTGCTTGGAAAGGAGTCATCAGTCACATGGGCACAACAAGAAGATCAGATACAAAGGAGGGTAAATAATGATGATAACTTAGTACTCCATGTTCCTGTTGGCTCGCCAGGTCAGATTTTCCATGCAGACTTGATGAACCGCTTGTTTGAGGCACTTGGTGAGCCATACGTTGTACAGACTGAAGAATAATAGGTGTCATACATAACATGCACTTTGACATGAGAATACACACCAGTACAGAAGCGCGTGGTCCCAGGAAACGAAAGGGTGTACACTAATGTGTAAATTGAGAGCAACTACTAGTTCATTGGAAGAAAAAACAAACAAACAAACAGATTACCAGACACCAGTGTCCAGAAATGTTTCACGGCAGCAAATTATGGCAGCAAGTTATGAGGGTATGGGGAGAACGGTGGGAGCGTAGAGAAAGGAGATAAGGATGCATAAGAACCACCAGCGGGACCCGAGTGAGACATGTCAAGAGGATGGCCCAACGGATGTGCAGACGCAGGGTTGGGGTGGTATGAGGTGGGCTACTGCATGGGGTGTATGTTAGCCATCCCTCCGGTAGCCATTTGTTGTATGGCACACATATCAGCTGGCAAACCCATCTGTTGTATCATGCGCACCCACTCTACCTGCTTGTTCAACAAACCGATCTGTGCATTGAGTGCATGCTCCTCAGTCTCCTTCACCTTGAGCTCCAGCATTTTGAGCTCATGCTCACGCTGGTACTGAGCTTCAGCGTTGGCCCACTTGTTACTGAGTTCCTCCTTCTGGATCTCCAGTTTCTTCTTCTGGAGCAAGTAGTTGAGCCGCATGGCTGTGCGTGAGGAAGGCACTGGTGATCCCTCTAAGGTCTCGCTGGCCTTATCCAATTCCTGGATTCTAGTAGCGAGGTTTGAAGTGCCTTTGGAACCTGAGGCCGATGTGAGTTTGGTTGACAACAAGGCACTTTCTGACCAATGACTCCACCCGGTCATTGCAAAGTCTGCTGAGCTTGGTGGGCGAGTATATGGGCCAGGCCTTGTAAACGCACTATGTCCCCCTCGTGCAGGTGCCTTGCCCTTGGACATAACCGCCACACCAGCAGAGCTTGATGCTTGCTGGAATACTTAGTTAGTCTGAAACACAATCAAATAACAGGTTCACATACCTTTGAAATAAATGGAGACACAGCTGGCAATGTGAAAGTCTGTGGGTGGAGATCCATAGCTGAATCCACAAAGATTTCATTGCTGTCAGACAAGGACATCTCCTCATTGTCGGTGGGTGGAACATCAGCTCCATAATCCTCTTCATCGACATTTATTTCTTCTTTGTACAGCACTCCCATATTTTCTTCAGCAGTGGTAGTGGTATGACTGGCTTTAGATGAGATGATGTCGAGGAGACTCTCGGCATGGTTGACATTTGGATCGGATGACACCAACTCGCTATTAAACAAAGGAATTCCATGCCAGATGGTGTTGAGCTCCTGGTAGTATGGAAATACAGAATGGACATCCTCTAAATAGCATCATTAGCAACTACACTGAGACAGGAAGGTGGGGTTACCGAGAAGGTTTTGTGCATCACCACTATTGCCCGGTATAATCCCCCCACCTGTACTTTTGAATCGCATACGATGTTCACAATACTTGGACTTGAGCCTGGATTGATGTGGAGATCAGTGTTGAATAAGAAAGAGGGTAATCACTTATGCAGCCAAATGGTTGATGACTGAGGTTCCATATTTTGCAGGGTCAGCAGCATAGGAGGAGACATGATCAGGATCATGTTTGAAAATATGTTTTGCGATCACGGCTGCAACATCCTTCTTATTCTTTCCAGACAGCTTTTCTCCTGGTAACGACTTAGTGAGGGAAGCAGATGACGAGCGATCATGAAATAAAATATGCCGATCTGTGGCATGGGAAGTAATCCAAGCAACAAGCTGGTCAGTACAACTCCCTTCCCAAACGATATTTGCAACAAGCTTCTTCGAGGGCTCTGTAGCAGGTGGCCCAGGTTCCTGAATAAACTGGAGTGATTGCGATACAGCTGGAGCCCTACCACCCTGAGTATGATGTTTTCTTTGAGCAGTGGGGGCACCACCCCGAGTCGGTGCCATCAGTATGGCCTGAACGAGAGGTAAAGGAAGGGAATTTTTTGAGGGTGATCGCCCTTGCCTGTTATCTCTGCCAGACCCAATATTCATGAGAGCTTGAAGTCTAGCAGAGCATCGAGGAGGGGGGCAGGTTATGGGCATTTTCTTTTCAAACCCAGACAGTTACATCCAATAGTGATCACATTCTAGGCCGAAGTAACGGTCAAATAATAGTCCCATTATAGCCACATGATAGCCACATAATATCCTACTTGAACACCACTACTGTTGTGTAACGACCGACTAATCTAGTCTTACACAACACACTAAGGCGGACGCCTGGGGAGGTCGACCAGTCCAAGGAAAAATGCTCTTATGGACGCCCCACTTTCGTAGGGGTTATTTGCTTTTTTTAGCCAGCTGCATCAGTCCAACGTACTCTGGAGTGGGATCTCATGCATTGGTCACGGCTCTATCCTAGGCATCTAAAAGCTGGGCTGTGATTAAGTGAGGAAAAAGTGAGCATTTTCATTATGTGACTTAGCTAGCTCAGGTTTAGCGCCTGCTTTTGGTTATAGGAGAACTTTTTTGGTTAGTCTGTATTCCACACTGCCAGACCTGCTGGCGACTTAATCACTGTGCACAGATAAGGTGGTACCAAATCATATCAATTGTTGTTATGAGTCTAGATAACACTGGTCTGCTACATTGTTACCCTTTGAGTGATCTACTCTTCGACATCATTTCATCCTGTAGTTGTGTAAGCCAGTCATTTGTACATTGCTCACTACTGTCATGACATAATTTTTGGCTTATACCCTTATCTATTCCTTTCCCCCTATCTTATCTATTCTCTCTCTTATCTTATCTATACCTCGTTCCATTCCTGGTCTAGATCATTCCCTGTGACATCATGCTTTGATCAGCATTGCATCATCACTACATCACACTATGTCATTCCATTCTAGGGCATAGGGCTTATCTGGGCTTAGGGTTGGTTCAGGGTCTTACTTCTTATTTAATCTCCGTCTTGCTTCTTATTTAATCTCTGTCTTGCTTCTTATTTCATTTCCGCTTGCTTCTATCGTTATAGGGTTTTCCATGGGTTTAGGATGTATTATGTAACATACACATGTATAGTAGTATTTAACCAGTATTCATAGGATGTACCTACTCATACTTGGAATTCTCATCCTTCTGCTCTTATCCTCACAGACATTAGTAGCCGCAGGCCTTCTTTGGTTGTTCACTTTGAGCTGCCTGAGATTGGTCCCTGACAACTATGCATTTGCTGGATTACTGCTATTACATCAATATAGTTTTCATGCCAGTTTTTGGCAGCTACTGATAATTCAGTATGGAAGCCTTCCCTAAACTCCTTAAGTGACAAATGAATAGCTGTTGCAGCTAAAGCGAATGCTTGGTTGAGCTGGTTGTCCTGAATATAACGGTGTAATTGAAGTGAGTCGAGAAAGAGAACATTGATAACAAGATCTTGCAACAAGTTGGTCATAAAATATTCCTCTGTTTCAATAGGACCATTGGAGGTGATCACCTTTGATGGCATGAGCAATCATGTTAGCAAGGAGTAGGAGTGAACTTACCAGCACTGTTTTTTGGAGATATCTTAGATCCCTTACAAGAATGTTAACTGTGGATTGCTTGTGAGCGATCTCCTCCTGAGAAAGAGGGGGACAAAGGCTATAGTCACACTGAACACGGCAGAGTGCATAGTGCTTGAAGGTTCTCCAAACAGCTGCCATTGCCACTGTCACATCTGACCGTATGTTCAAATCCTTGAGAAAAACTGGTAAAGATCTGTCAGCACAATCATAAAATAGCATTTTCCAGTACCTTTGCCAACAATTGTTTGCTTTGCAGTCATGATTGCATCATTGACTAGTGCTCCTGTACACTCTTGCATGGGATGGCCTTCTGCATTAGCATTATGTGATAAATGTTTGATTTTGTGGCTTCTATCACCCTCTATTTCTGGGTTCTCATTAGGGAGGCGGTGAGTGGAGCTGGTGGTAGCTGTATGGTAGTTGCAGAGATTGTCACAACACTGATTTTCGATCTATACCCCTATCTATTCTATACCCTATCTTATCATATTTTTCCCTCTATACCTCATTCTGTTCCTGGTCTAAGATCATCCCCTATGACATCATGCTTTGGTCAGCATTGCGTTATCGCTACGTCACATCTACGTCATTCCATTCTAGGGTGCAGGGCTTATCTGGGCTTAGGGTTGGTTCAGGGTCTATTATGCTTCTCTTCCATTCTATCTATTATTAAGCTCCTATTTAATCTCCATCATGCTTCTTATTTCATTTCTGCTTCTTCTATTGTTATAGGGTTTCTCTGGGTTTAGGGCGTATTATGTAACATACACATGTATAGTAGTATTTAACCAGTATTCATAGAATGTACCTACTCATACTTGGAATTCTCATCCTTCTGCTCTTGTCCTCACGGACATTAGTAGCTGCAGGCCTTCTTTGATTGTTCACTTTGAGCCACCCGAGATCGATCCCTGATATAATTCCAAGTATATTCTTTGACACCGGGTATAGTTGAGGCCCCCTGTCATTCCCTTTCCACCCTCCTCCTGCCTAGGCTTCATTGCCGTTTGGCCTCTCTCCCCACCTTCTTTATCCCCCTTGCCTAGCAATGCATTTTGCCTCTTGCTAGTTCCCCTCCTTTGTTGCTGTTACACGTGTGGGTCGAAGCACTGTCTCCCCCTAGTGTCGTTACCCTAAGCACGGTCTCTGCTCCTTTCTGCTATTTGGCCATATCCATCGTCTGGAGCCTGCCTTTAGCAAGACTTTCATTTTAAGCAATGCCCATTGTGTTGGCTTCACTGCCATATCACAAATGAGTGCTAGCTCTATTCTGTCTGTGTGTAGGCTTTCGCTGCTGTTTCACAGGAAGATGTTATTGCTGGTTATTGTCACCACCCTTCTCACAGAAGTAAACTGTCGTCGCTGGTTATTGTTACCACCCTTCTCACAGAAGTAAAATGCTTTTATCTTTTACAGTCGCACGAGCATGTTGAGTTTTTATCCGCCTTGCAAGAGTTTGCATCGCAAGAAAAATATTAAATCTGAATAAGCAAAATG
Organism: Pulveroboletus ravenelii; assembly: GCA_038090235.1. NCBI lineage: Eukaryota > Fungi > Basidiomycota > Agaricomycetes > Boletales > Boletaceae > Pulveroboletus > Pulveroboletus ravenelii. The sequence continues at coordinate 7,490 of JBBPMH010001072.1, forward strand.
AGAAGATTGTTGGCCCATCCTCAGTAAGATGTAAAAAGACTAGAAGTCTGACCCATTCACAGGTGATGCTAAGCAACATCACAAAAACTGCTTGTTTGCTGTTCGAAGAATTTGATCTGAGAATAGCAATGGTGTAGCTCTCCAGAATGAGTTACCCGGGCCCAAGGTTAAGGGACATAGAGTACAGGTACCGCTTGAAGGACCTCTGATTAGCTCAGTTATCAGCTATCAATGTGGCTGTCCACCATGCAAAAATTGGATAAGGTTGCTGCTGGCATATAGTGCATGAATGCCTGTCTGACAGTTTGTTAACTGTCCAGGTTCGCATGATTACCTGTGATGTCATGTTGGAGAACGCTCTGTTATAGCATTGTATGCCACCAGGTGTGAATACCCGTCTACCTGCTGAAGAATGGAGAAATTGGAAGGACCCTATTTTCGCATTCGGTCTTGCTCACTGGTGAAGCCTATAAGTACCCAGTAGATGCAGACATTGCACCATTCTATCCTTTACCCTCAACAACTACCATGTCTCCCAATTGTCAAACAAGAAAACAGCCAGCCCCCTCAACATGTGTGCTATGCTCAGCTTGCTCCACGACATTGTAGAGCACCAAGTGTCTCTATGTTGATATCCAGTGTTTTTCCCATATCCCAGCTGGTCTATTTGATATCCGTCCATCCGTTCTCACCAGTCTGGGACTGGTATTAGCTTAGTCCGCTTCTGCTTTAGGCCAGATCTTAGTCCGGTTTAACAATCCAGTCTGGACCATAGTCCGGTTTAACAATCCAGTCTGGACCATAGTCCGGATCGACAGTCCAGTCTGGTTTTAGTCTGGATCGACCCCCAACAAGCCTGGTTTCTTTCGGACTTTTGATTCTTTATTTAGAACATGTCCCCCTTATCATTAGTAAGTCCAGGAATATATTCCAGACTATAAAAGCCTTGTATTAGGTTTTGAAATAGATCTTCAGACTTTCTGACCTTTTGCATCTTTTCACCTCTCATCTTCTATCATCATTCCAGAGAGTGCCCTAGTCATTCCCCAGGCCCATCTAGCCATTGAGAACACCACCATTCACAGTCCAGAGTCTCCCTTGGGTCGAGTCTACACTCACCCCCTACTAGCCCTCCTGACTTCCCAGTCAGGATTGCTGTTCTTCAACATTTCACATTTTACTGCCTACCATTTGTCCTCGCCATCGTCAAATTGTGCCTCATTCCCTGTAGCCGCTTCTGCCATGCCAATGTACCCTGTTGTCTCCCCCTCCTCGGGATAGGTCTATCGACCCTAACAACATCCCATCTACTCTAGAGATGGACGACCAGCCTAATGAGAGGCTAATGGGACCAGGCATCTCTGCACAGTTAGAAGAATTCTGGGTGCAGACATTGGTTCACCTCACGCCACGTGAGCCACAAATGCAACACCACCATGAGCAGGCATACAATGAGATGTGGGAAGAAGGTTATGCCCCACATGCTTTGGCCAATCTCCAAGCCACCTATGCTACCTTAGAGAGGATTTATCAGGACATCAACTGTAACATCACCCCAGTTGATGAAGATTAGTTTACGTCTTTCTGATTTGGCACTATGCAATCAGATCACTAGTCTATCCTGTCATCTTCCATCCACTCTCTCCCTACTTATGCCTCCTGTCCATATCATTTCACAATCCCTCCTGTACAATAGCCCTGAAAAAGCCATGCTACTTGTCTTTGGCTTTTTGTCACCCAGAGGTCAACTGTGAAAAGGAGATAATAGCAAGTATATGTGAGCTAGGATACGAGCACAGTGATATCAGTGAGTATACGAGCCAAAAAGCTGCAGCTTTTTTTCTTGCTGTCATTTTGCAGCCAGAGTCTGCAGCTTGAAAAGAAGGTAATCACCACTGCTGTTGGTTGTTATCCTCCTAAGTAAGAGGTTAAAAAACTTAAGGGCCTCCCAAGCATGAGGTTAACAGGTTTAAAGGACCTCCCAAGCATGAGTGTAAAAACTGCTTATCAATGACCTTGACATGTTGTAAAACTATCTTAGGCCTCCCCAACATGAGGTTAAAAGGTCCGAGGTCCAGTTCACCACTCTGAATTATCAAAAGCTATGTTTGAGACATTTAGTCTCCTGACCATCAGTTCTAGCCTCCGGCATGATAGAAAAGGCCCTCCCCTTCCTCCACTCCTTAGTATGAGACCAACTGCTTACCTCTCTCCTGAATATGAGCTCAACTATTCACCTCCTTCTTTCACCTATGGTCTTGGCCGTCCCCTAAGCCATGAGTATCCGCCAAGGTTGTTGGTTATCAGAAACCTTCAAAGAGTTGGTTTTAGGCTTCCAGCTTCATAGAAAAAGTCCTATCCTGGTTTTATCCATCTCCTCAGCATGAGAGCTAAAACTGCTACCTGATATGGATCAAGATATAATATGATTCCATTATCGTCCCCTTGTCCTTGAAGCATACTTTATGCAGAAGGATTCCTTTTACCCGCCTTCTGCGTCAAGTTGCAGTAAGCCCAAAGAGCATGCATGACAAGGATCTTACCCCCTTCATACTGCTGAACGGTTGCTGTAGCTGAAAGTCTGGCAACTCATTATGTCATCTCGAGCTTAGAGCTCCTGTTTGTTAGGCTTCAAACATGAAAAAGTTACCCCCTCATTTCAAGGTTTCATCACCCTTTTCCAAATTGATTGTATGCCTTTATGGCGGCACTGCAAAGTGTATAAACTAGTCTGTTGAACTCATTCATTCAACGTTCATTACAACCCTTTGTAGACAGACCCCAATGCAGTCGTTACCTGCGTTATCAAAGTAATACCCCCAGAACGTCTTGCCAACGTCATTGACTCCGTCTAGGTTGTCTCTTATCTAAGAGATATCATCCTGACTGAGTAGCCTGGTCGTTAAAGATAGGTTTTATGGTTTTCCCCTCATCTGGCTTAGTGTGGAACTTGTGCGAAGTTTCATACCGAATCATGGATCGCACACATCCGAAGCATGATACCCAAGTGCTTCAGTGTTGATATAATTTCCTCCTGTCCAATCCCACTATGGATCTCCTCTCTAGGTTGCCATCTCGCAATCAGTCCTTAGTGAACTTCCACAATATTCCTCACACCCCTATAAATCGTAACCATCAAAGATGTTCTCTTCCGTGAGAGATCAAAGAAGATATTGACCTTCACAACACCTGATGTTACATCAAAACCAATAAAAAGTTAACCTGATCTTGATTCCGCCATCAGATTATCGGATCTTTCTCTATCTGTTATTTATATCCGATATCAAGATTCTTCAGTCCAATCTCTGAAGTAAATTAAAGATTATTCTGGCCTATGATATAATTCAAATGACCCCTTGTGTTTGAACTATCTTGCCACTAGAGTTTTAGGAACTCATATTAAGAAAACCTATCTTTCTGACAAAGAGTCTAGTAACTGCTAACCACATTGCTCCTTTTCATTCATTCTCCTGAAGATGTAGTTCAGTGAACCAGCTGTGCTTCTGAGCATTTCACCTAGGAAACGTCTGGTTTTCAAATCAAGTACCCCAAATATTTATTGTATCTTCACGTTGCCTCTCCTTTCTCTTGTCAAGTTGCATTCTCACTCACTGGAGTTTCACCTTGAAAAGGAGGTAATGTCACAACACTGATTTTCGATCTATACCCCTATCTATTCTATACCCTATCTCATCATATCTTTCCCTCTATACCTCGTTCTGTTCCTGGTCTAAGATCATCCCCTGTGACATCATGCTTTGGTCAGCATTGTGTCATCACTATGTCACACCTATGTCATTCCATTCTAGGGCACAGGGCTTATCTGGGCTTAGGGTTGGTTCAGGGTCTATTATGCTTCTCTTCCATTCTATCTATTATTAAGCTCCTATTTAATCTCTGTCATGCTTCTTATTTCATTTCTGCTTCTTCTATTGTTATAGGGTTTCTCTGGGTTTAGGGCATATTATGTAACATACACATGTATAGTAGTATTTAACCAGTATTCATAGAATGTACCTACTCATACTTGGAATTCTCATCCTTCTGCTCTTGTCCTCATGGACATTAGTAGCTGCAGGCCTTCTTTGGTTGTTCACTTTGAGCTGCCCAAGATCGATCCCTGATAGAGTGCATACCTTGGAAGAATATCCCCAGATGAGTCCAAGGTTTCAACCCTACCTGACACAGAGTGGCCTAGCACAGGACAGGCCAACACCTCTTCAGCTTCGCTATACAGCAAAGACCATGGGTCCATCATCCTACCTCAACATGACTGTGGAGGGCATTGAAGAGGTAACATTACATTTAAACTAACAGTATACATCCCACTGAATATGAGCATCAGAGAAAGGAGCTGCTACAGTCAGCCCTCACCCACCTTTCCCAGAATGTTCAGCAGAAGGTATATGAAGCAAAGTGTACCGATTGGGACATTGTCCTCTGCTGAGTTGCACAAACCACAGCTGAGATCAAATCCTTGGAAAGGCACCAACAGCTCCTTTCCATCGTTCAACTGACCCAGGAATTTATCAGGGATCGATCTCGGGCAGCTCAAAGTGAACAACCAAAGAAGGCCTGTGGCTACTAATGTCTATGAGGACAAGAGCAGAAGGATGAGAATTCCAAGTATGAGTAGGTACATTCTATGAATACTGGTTAAATACTACTATACATGTGTATGTTACATAATACGCCCTA
>JBBPMH010001073.1:0-12176 GCA_038090235.1 Pulveroboletus ravenelii
CCAATCGACTCCGCTCGACAGACCCTCTGGTCTCATCAATACTGCCTCTAGCCTTGACTTTACCGCCGATAAATCCTCGTTGGATATATTTCCTGCCCGGTGGTCCCACCTTTCCTGTCCGGCTCGAATGCCAACCAATGAAGGCACAAGGAGACCAATCCAGTCAGATCCAATTGAATGCGTATCTCCAGGGAATTGATTGTGCCAGGAACCGGCGTTGATGGCCTCAAATGAAACGGGCGATTCTGTACGCCACCTCAGCTATGCTCCAGAAAAGGAATCTAGCTGATGGGCTCACTGAACAGCGCTTGAAGATCCCGTTGATTATACTCTTGGAATATTAGATTCATGAAAGAAACCGGACGGATGCCAGAAGTGAAGTCGCAAAGCATGACCTCACTATAACGAATTTAGGAGAGCTGAGTCAGAGAAAAGGTGATCACTCACAAATCCATTTCCATCCTGGAATATGTTCAATGCAAGAAGATACCAGAGAAAGTGGAGACCTACCTCACGAAACCATCCACACCAAGACTCCTCCCCCATTTACAAAGGTCATGGATCCGCCGCAAATCAGTGGGCAGGTCAATACTGCCTGGTTCACCCCATGTGATGAGGTCTTGTGTATCTAATGAGCCGTATGGAAGCTTTACAGCACTGCTGCCATCAAAATAAACGATTTTGAGAGGTCGAGTGGTCGTGAGCGTGAGATACCAGGGCGGTTGCCGGAAACGATTGAATCTCCAGAAACAGAAGAGATAGGAATGTTCAGGGTCCATAGCAACCCAATCGGGGCCCAGTGGTAGCTCTTTCTTGCTCGTTCCGTGGTAGAGAAGAGTTCCTGTCGGAATCGTTCCTGGTACAATGTTGTGACCTGAAGAAGAATGTGTCCGAGGAAATCTCAGGTAAGTGCACGGATCGCTTACCATTTCTCATACGCGTGTTGGGCCACCGTTGCAGCAGCGAGTGGGCAGTCTCAAACACAAGGTGGTCGGTAGTATTGGTATTTGGAAGCCTGTCGAGACTCCATTCCGCACTATCCTCAGCGGCAAGGATAGATTGGTAGTGCTCGGTCTGCCAATGGCTACCAGAAGCCAATGGCACCTGGACAGCGAGCGTGGAGACGAGAGCCATTGCAACAAGACTGACAAAAGTCGCTCGCAGCATCGCAGAAGTAGTTGCAAAGGACGAGACGAACCTGTGCTGCTAGCTTGGCCTCGCTGGAGTTCTGAAGCGAATAGGTGCCATCCGTCGTAGGTAATCCATCGAGTTTAGAAGCCGGGCCAAAGCTCGGCTCATTTACGGACTGAGGCTGAAGCGCCGAATATCTGAATCATACATGTGTCGCTGGGCTGGAGCGGCGAGGAAGGAAAGTAGATTGCGTGTAATGTCAGGTTGTTCGAGATTTTTGATTTTGACAAGCTGTGCCCCTATACGCTGCAAGTTCCTATGTGAACGACAGTCCAACACAGCCTGATCTCGATGTTTGCGCCAGCGACCATCCCTTGTGCGCAACGCACCACACCCGACCCTTCGACGACACCATGGGTAACACCGTTTCGCTCATCCGCCTTGCATTCACAGAACTACTCGACAACGTCCGTACATTCCAGACCTTGCAGGAACGCATCCAGGCGGAACCGGGTTTGCCGGTCGACAATCCAACTCGTTCCTTCTGGATGTCCCCTCCGTCTCCTATCGCACACCATTGTTCCCACCTGCCACATCATGCAGACGTCGTCATCATCGGGTCAGGTATCACCGGCACTTCTGTCGCAAAGACCCTGTTAGATCATGCACACGCAGAGAGAACGCTCCCCGTGCTGCTCATGCTCGAGGCGAGGGAAGCTTGTTCGGGTGCAACAGGGAGGTGGGTCTACATGTATTGCATGTTTGACTGGATGGTCATCCGAGCAACCACTATCATTACGTACAGGAATGGTGGCCATATTTCCCCGCCTCTATATCACGATTATGCAGCCCTCCGTGAAGATCATGGGGATTCCACAGCACAAAAGACAATCAAATTCCGTCTCGCCCATCTCCGTGAATTGAGGCGTACCGCAGAAGAGGAAGGAGTGCTGGAAGAATCGCAGTGGCGTCAGGTCGAGACCGTCGATGCGTTTTACAACAGAGAGCTGTTCGCCAAGGCAAAGAAAAAGCTGCAGAGCTATCAGCAAGACTTACCTTTCGAGGCGTCCCATCATCGAGTGTACGAATCCATGGAAGCAAAGCAGGTATGACCCAGCTGCTCTAACAACGAACACGTGATGAAGCACTCCGTAGAGGTACAACTTGGCCCGAGACGTGGTCGGGTGCATTGCATCCAGTGCTGGTGCCATGCATCCGTACAACTTCGTAACGGGTATCCTCTCAAAACTATTGACACGTTACCCTGACAAGTAGGTGGTCTGGAACTTGGCTCAGCAGCGCTAAAATCGTTGGTGACGCTAGCTTCTTTCTGTGTACCAACACACCGTGTACCTCAATTATGGGACCCTCACCGTCGGACCCGCTATACACGGTCGTGACATCGAAGGGACCTGTGAAGACGCCTCACGTGATCCATGCAACGAACGGTTGGTCATCACAGTTGTTGGAGTCCATGCGAGGCAAGATCATTCCGTTTCGCGGGAACATGACCGCACAACGCCCTGGACAATCTATACCTGTGGAGACGCTTCAGAGGTCGTTCATCTTTTACGAAAGATCCATTGGTTATGAATACCTCACGCAGTTACCAAACGACGAACACGAGTTTATGCTCGGAGGAGGGTTCGCACAAGAGGGCCCCGAAGGATACGAAGCAGTCGCGAATGCGGACGACAGCACGTACAGCAAGCGCGTCGTCGCACATCTTGAAGGCGCCCTACCCAGGTACTTTGGCGAGGATAATTGGGGGCGTGAGGGACAGCCGCCTGAGGGAGACACGGACGATGGGTGGTCCAAGGGACGGGTGAAAGCCATCTGGAGTGGCGTTCTCGGCATCTCCACGGACGGGCTTCCGTGGGTCGGTCGCTTGTCGCCCTCAATATCGGGGCGTCCGGCTCCCTCGAGCCAGAATTCGTCGTCTCAGCAAAGCAGTGACAATGCGTTCATACCTGCGGCACCCGGAGAATGGATTGCGGCTGGGTATTCTGGAGAAGGGATGGTGCACGCGTGGATGAGTGGCAAGGCGCTTGCAGAGATGGTTCTTGGAGAGCAGGAGGGAAAGCTTGCAGAGTGGTTCCCGGAAATCTTTCGGGTTAGTACAACCAGATGGAAGAAGGCTACACCCGAGGGCTTGCTTGATCTTTTCAGTCGGGATTGATGAGCGTCAGTACCATAGCTGGGAAATTTGTTGATCGGAACGAGGTGGACCGCACGGCCCGGCGCATGTCAGCCATAACATGTAACACACGAGGTTGGCAACGCCAAAACTCACACTTCAACTTCTTTCTTCCTCCATGGATTCCACGCCACCTGGACACCAAGCCAACTTGACCTGGGTTAACGTCGGCCTCGGCTTCGTTTTTATTGTCCTCAATGGCCTCCTCTCTACCTCTCTCAACCTCGGCATCGGGAATGCGCTCATCACCTCAGCATTGCGCTGCATCGTGCAGCTCGCCATCCTGGGTTTGGTGCTACAAAGAGTGTTTGAAGCCAATAATCCATGGGCCATCGGAGCCATCGCGTGTACGTTCTTTGCACCGTTTGACGTCCCTTGCATACGCACTAATGCGACGAACGACCCACGACAGTCGTCTTGAACTTTTTGGGCACGATGGAGATCGGTACGTCCATCTCGCGTGGGTGTTGTTCGCCACCATCGACTAATATACATTCATAGTCACAAACAAGTCGAAAAAACGCTACAACAATATGGTACTTCACAGCCTTCACCTGTACCGCTCGTGGGGGGGCGCTGACATGTGGGTCTCGCATAGTTTTCATCCGTCTTGGTGACCGTACTGGGTTCAACGATACCGGTCTCAATTATCGGTACCCGGTATGCAATGGGTGTGGACCCATTCTGGACGCCAGAACAATACAGTACGCCATCATTTCGTACATTCTGTAATGTGAGCTGACATAGCCACGGCGTAGTCCCCATAGTGGGAATGCTGTGCGGAAACACCGTGTCTGGTGTAGTGGTGGCGGTCGCATACGTGCTGAAGGAAATGTAGTATGTGTCTCATGTGTTCCCTTCTTGTCTTTCACCTGATGACCCCGTTTTCTAGCGACAACCAAGACAAAGTAGAAACCTACCTCGCGTTCGGCGCCTCTCGCTTTGAAGCATGCTCGCCGATTGCCCGCGAGGCCCTCCGTCTGGCTCTAGCCCCTACCATCAGTCAAATGAGGTTCGTCCTTGTCATCACTTTGTACCCATCCATGATGCTCTCGATCCTGACTTGACGTGCGTTTCCAGCGTCACTGGTATCGTCACTATACCCGGCATGATGACGGGTGCTATCCTCGGAGGTTCCTCTGTCGAACAGGCGGCGAAACTACAGATGATCATCATGTTTATGATTTCAGCCTCGACAGCACTCGCTTCGATCATCACGACCGTCATCACGCTCTCCGTCGTCGTCGATAGCGAACACCGTATCCGACCTGACCGCGTTGACGTCAAGGCACATCCACTTTGGCGCGCGCGAGACTGGGTCTTCGCACAGATCGTTGGTGGAATAAAGAGGATGATTGGATGTTGCCGCAGACGAAAAGAGCAGCGAATGGATGACCATGAACAGCCTCTGCTTGGATAAAGGCATTGGAATGGATCGACTTGTCTTGCTGTCGGTAATTTATTCTCCGTGCTCCGTGCTCATCTATCGGAAATAGGTCTGTGAGACCTTGGACGATCCGACGTAACATGGCGGGACTGGGCCACAAAGAGGTATATGGTAGCATGCTGATTTTTAAACTGCACACGACTCTCGTTGGTCTGGCTTTGACAAATTAGGCCTTGGTCGCAATGTGATCCTTATCGCGAACTTGTAAAGTCAGGCCTGGGGCGAACCCAGGACTCTATCTAGGTAGGTTTGCCCCTTTGATTGAACCGCGCGTTGAACAAGAACACCACCATCGTCATTCATTCTTCCAAGGAATCTCCCGGAATCAAATGGTGAACGTATCTGATTTGCTCTAGGTCGCTACGTGCGCTGGCTCGACCGTTGGCATTCGGCGGTAAGACTTGTCAGCAAGTAACGCGACGCGGCCACATGTCAAGTGCCTGGTTGTCGTACCCCCGGGGGAAACAGTGTCCCCGACGGGTGCCCCTGTTGTCGACGTGTATGTCTCACGAGCACTAGAAACCTTTCCAGCTCGACAACCTCGCGCGGCTGACGACATCGTGGGCTGATACCTGTCAGCAAAGCCCGGGTGAGAAGCTGAGATGATACTGTTCACCACGGCTATCCCCGGATCAAGCTCAGGTATGTCGAGCACGTTCCCTAGAATGTATGGCAAACCGGTAGGGGCCGAGTGGGACAGTTATTTCTTCCGGATGAACCGTTGTAATGATCCGCTGCGGCTTGTAGAAACGTGGGGAAACAACGGCAACGTGGTCCATGGCCTGTGGTGACGACTAGCGTACTCGGCCGGTGAGCAAGAAGAAGACGAACCGACCACACTGCCAGTTGGTATCCGTTTTGGGACCGAGTGGATCCTGTTTTTTTCAATCTGGCCGCGGTAGTGCACTGCATCACACGAGGATGCATGCACAACGTTTTCGGGTTGTCCCGGTTCACTGCAAACCTTGACGCTGTCTTGGTTTAGACATCTTGCGGCCGAATGCCAGGTTGTCAAGCAGTTACAAGGCTGCTATTCTATTCATATATATGGAACAGATGAGCTCCCATGACAGGCACGTGCACGAACGCTCCACAACTTCGTGATAATATTTAAATATTATACATATTTGTACACTGAAGATTACGACACATTTGAAAACGCGGAACTAGGGCAGCCTCGTATGGGACGAGAAGCAGCTGAAACAAGAACATCCAGTGGGTGGAACTGGAGGGCCGCTTATTGGGAGCCCATCTTTAGATGCCAGATTCCGGACTCCTTTTCTTCTAAGTATTGCATCTCAATTCGATCTCGACGGACCGGTATCGCATTCGCCTGTGGATAGAAACAAGGGGTCAGGGATGACCTGGCCTCGAACCCGATAATGAACGCAACCTGAGCGTAGTGTGAAACAGCACGGCCCAGCCGCCTAGCGAGGGACTGAATATCGACGTATCCATTCTGTCTGTCCACTGGGATCTCGTATTTGAGCAGGGTATGCCCGGGCCACTATAGAAATAGATAAGACTGGAAAGGGTATGACCATGACACGTCAGAAATGGCGTACCTTGAGATAGACATGGATCTTGCCTCGGGCATCTACGCCGAGGTCCTGGAACACGTACGTATGCGCACCGGACAGTCGAACATTTGCCTGTACTTCTCCGATCGTGACACCTGGTCGGAAAGCGCCGCTGCGCTTGAAGCTCAGCACGTGGGGCCGAAGGATTGGTACAGGTTGAACCGGAGGTGGATGACCGCTAGCGGATCGACGGCTTTCCGAGCGGTATGATGGATGCTTACGGATCGTGGTGTTATCGTGACCTGTATCTCCGAAGTGTTGGGAGGGGGTCCGCTCAGATAACTGAGAAAAACGATCGCACCTGCAGTAGTGGCGTGCGCCGTGTAGGCCGTTGGTTGAGGACTGGGATACTTCTGTCTGGAACGATCAGTGGACAGTACGGGAAGATAAGGAGGGGCTGGATCGACGGACGCGCATGACGGGTTCTTGGTGAGATTTTCGTCGGGGACGCCTGCTCGTAGTGGGAGCGTGGTGAGGGTCGTAGTATGACGTTTCCGGTGGGGGGGTGGGCCGAGGACTAGAATAATTCTGTCTGGAACGATTAGTGGACAGTACAGGAAGACGGAGGGGGTGGATCGACAGACATGCGTGATGGGCTCTTTCTGAGAGTTTCGTCGAGGGCGCCTGCTAGTAGTTGAAGCGTGGTGAAGGTCGTAGTGTGGCGCTTCTGCCGGGGAGGTGGGCTGAGGACTAGAATACTTCTGTCGGGAAAGATCAGTGGACAATACAGGAAGATGGAGAGGGTGGATCGACGGACATGTGTGACGGGCTCTTTCTGAGAGTTTCGTCGAGGGCGCCTGCTAGTAGTGGGAGCGTAGTGAGGGTCATAGTGTGACGTTTCCGCCGGGGGGGTGGGCTGAGGACTAGAATACTTCTGTCGGGAACGATTAGTGGACAGTACAGGAAGACGGAGGGAATAGTCGACGGACGTGCGTGACGGGCTCTTTCTGAGAGTTTCGTCGAGGGCGCCCGCTAGTAGTGGGAGCGTAACGAGGGTCGTAGTGTGAGGTTTCTGCCGGGGGGGTGGGTTGAGGACTGTGATGCTTCTGTCGGAAACGATCAATGGCCGGTACAGGAAGGTGGACGGGGTAGATTGACGGACGCGCGTGACGGGCTCTTGGTGAGATTTCTGTCGGGGATACCCGCTGGTGGTGGGAACGTGGTGAGGGTGGTAGTATGACGTTTCTGCCGGAGGGGTGGGTTGAGGACTGTGATGCTTCTGTCAGGAATGATCAGTGGACAGTACAGGAAGATGGAGGAGGCGGATCGACGGACGCGCGCGACGGACTCTTGGTGAGACTCTCGTCGAGAGTGCCTGTTAGCAGTGGGAGTGTAGTGAGGATCGTAGTATGACATTTCTGCCGGGGGGTGCCAAACAAGTAGGTTAATGGAAGCGGAACACACCCGTCAACCCGCATCCTTTATACGCGATTGTAACACCGCCACGGCCATTGTGGCCAACTGAATCATGCCTCGAGGACACATCGAGGTGGATTGCTACAGTAGGAAGGTGGGGGGGACACAGGATGAAGGTGCAGGCGCGCCGGGCGGGGCATACTAATCATATAATACATCCGCCGTCGGACAGATCATCTCCGGCTATGCATCGCTTGATAAGAGGATGTCGGGGGTACATGTGTACGCGGTTCTAGAACATGAGTAGAACAGTCCGAGTGCGTATTTACCTCCGTCAAATTGCTATCTATCATCTAACCGATGATGGAGCGCACTCCCAGCTACGAGCGGGGTATCCGGGGATAACGCGATAACGGCGTTAGGACCATAGGTTCCGAAGAAAAGTCCCGCGATGGCTCCGAAGATCCGAACCAGCACTGGGAGGAATGACGCAACCGTCTTGACGTGCACGGCCGCCCCACGCGTTCATTGTCTTTGTTCAAATGAATAAGCCGAATGCGAGTGCTCTGCTTTGCCCTGCTCTGCAAAGCAAGTATGGTGCCAACTGATCCTATGTGTTCCGAGCGACCTTCATGGTGCTCAACCTCACCTGTTGCGTGGGCAGGTTGCAGAGCTTCCATAGGGCCGTCCAGTGTCCCTGCTGTCTGTTCGTGGCCACACTCGGCCGGGTGTTGCTGAGTTCTGCAGATTAGTCCAGCCAGATCAAATCCATCCAGCGTGACATAGCACCCAATCAGCAATTAAGCTTCAACCTTGCATTAAAAAGAGAAAGAGATTCGATAGCATGAGATGTATCCCCAACCTGGAGGCTGTGACGCCCGAGCAGCAGAAATCCCTGAGCATCTTCTTCACATAGATCTCTCGTATAATCTCTCAGCGCCATTCTGCTTGATGCACGAGATGGAAGTATCAGTTCTTTGTAGCGATGACCCGTATCGAGCAGAACTGCTTACAAGTCGATCACCGCGTGTCTACCTCCGTCGTTCATCAGGCTCCAATAAACCAGTAAACTTCTCTGCTTCCAATCGCAAAGTGATCCGAACAGGAAAACGCTCAGGGTGTCTTTCCATATGCATGTCAATACACGTTATGTCGTCAGAGAATCATTACGACACACTCACGATGTCAGACCTGTGGTAAACCGTGGCTCAATCTTGACAGGTCTCCCCGCCTCATCGAGAGGTGCTTCGAATGAAAATACTGCAAACATACTTGCGATGGCAGACCATATGGAAGCATCTGCAAGAACCCGCCCGGCACCTTTCAAGAAGGATGTCACCAATGTTTCGTTGGAAGCCATCGTGACTGACGCACAGACTCGCCGTCCGAAGCCAAAGACATACGATACTGTATCATCGTTCAAATTTCCATCGTCGTCGATGAATCGGCTGGGATTAAAGGTAAAAGGATCGGGATATCTGGTCGCATCGTGTGCGATCGCCCTGCGCTTCATCAGGTCGGCAAAGGGGAGGGGTAAGCGTACTTGCCAAACATTCGGAATTATCATGACCCCTGTTGCGGTTGGTTGGTGAGTAAAATACCCAGGAAATGGACTGATATTACCCTTGAGGAAGTTGTATCCTCGATAGACATCGTCATTCGTAACACTTCGGAAAATCGCTACTTACAATTCCGATCTAGGCAACTATACACACGAAGGATGAAACACGTACCAAAGGGGACCACAGGATGCCACCGCAGAGTTTCTCTCAGGATTGCCTCGATATAGGGCAGACGTGGCCTGTCACTAAAGTCCGGAAGCCTCTCTTCCGACGACAGCTCGGATTTCGTCTTGCGCGCGTTTCTGCACGTCAGGATATAATCGCGAGCACAAATACTTGCAACACTGAATCTGTCTGGCGTTCTGATCAGTTAGTGGCCAGATATCAAGCACGTGGAGTCACCGTGTCTGATGCGGCTAATAGACGGCATCAGACTGCCATCTTTTAAACCTGTATGGGATACCGTGCTTACCGAGTAAAGATGACGCTGCAGCTTCTTTGAGGATTCGAATGGATTTCCCCGTGTCATTCTGTTTCTCGTCTATGCGAGACAGTGCATCCCCTACTATACAAGATGCGATCGGACCGTCTGCCTGCATGGGGGTTGTTTCCAGCCAGACCATACCCTGTTTGATAAAACGCACCACTATTTCTTTCACGTACTGAACGGGAGCTGTGAGCCACCAGCCCACCAGCTTCCGTCCCTTATGCGCGGCGCGCTGCCACGTCGCTCCAGGAAACCACGGAGGTATGCACATCACTGCAAACAGCTAGCTAGATGTAGCTGTGCCCTCTTGAATACGCCTTTCACTCACGGAAGGGAAATGCCGCCAAAATGGCAGATGTCTCAGAGCCCATGGTGGCAACAACAACTTCCGCAAGTGCCTTTAGGTTGCTGACCATCGGATCGTCTTGTGGAGTAGGGTGATAGTCATACGTGGCGGCCATCGCGATCGTAGTGGAAAATCTGCTGGTTCATGAGTGACCAGGAACCAGGTAGCATCCGATACTGACGTTCTCAAGTGTTGCTCGTAATTGGCAGGACTGTCGCTTACATTCTTGAGCAGCTCGCGTGTCTTCATTAACTGCATGGGGTAGTACAAGGAGATGTTCCTGAGTCGAAATGTTTGCTGAAATATCTTCCTGTGTGTTCTCCACTCGTCCCCATAGGGGATGAACGCACTACTCCAGGAAAGGTCCACCCTTTTGGTGCACTTGTTAAAAGCGACCCTCATAGAGCGAACACAATTAACTGACATGTCATTTGCGGGTACCCGAGGCCTGTTGGAATAGTTTTGAGAGCATTTCTCGAACAGATCCTTGATGGTTTCATAGGAATTCAAGATAATCACGTCTTGTATCAGCACGCGGAGATGGACGAGATCTCCTAAGGAGAAGCAGTGAACGGATTTGAAGCCCAAGAACAAGGTGATCGCCCACCGTACTTGTCGCCCAGTTTCTTATATGTAATCCATGGTTCTGTGGCAGGTATATCGAACAGGTTGCCTAGGATGGGCAGTCCGGGTGGTCCAGGCGGAAAGCTGAGTCTAGGACATCTTCTCCATCGGACGAAATATGCAGCTATTCCCGCAGCCAGGAAGAACAATCCCAAGACCAAGCCATGAGTATCCATACCCGCGAGAAGGGTTGGCACAGGGACAAATCACGCCCACATTGATCATGATGGCAAGTCTATTTATCGTCTCGCGGCCACTAAACCCCTTGTCGTCCAGAACCCGAAAAATTTGGTGATCCAAGGATTGTATCGGTGGCTCCAATCCTCCGAGTTGTCTTTCGTCCGACATTCGCCATTCTAGGAACATCGAACACATCAGAGAGACATCCGAGCCTCCTAGAAGGGGAACAGGAATGGCTAGCTCGCCAACGTCGTCACCCTCTAGCAATATCATCTCATGGAGTGATCAGCTGTCTACGCTGACGATCGGGAAAGAGAAAAACTCACCACATTGCACGGAAGATGGCGCAACGGATCGGTACGCAAGGCGGGAACAACCCAGTCAAGTTCATTTGGAGTGACAAAGTAATCCAGTTCGTGTTCACGGCTCTCGAGGCGACCAAGGAATGTTATGCATGTAGCACACTTCCCCACTGCCCGGAAGTCCCTAGACCGCCCGTTCAACTTCACCTACAGCATCCAAATCCATCCGTCTCCCTTCCCCCGCCTATCTTCAGCTTGATCGGCACAGCATAGCCAGTCCAATTTGCACCACTTATAGTTTGCCATCCGGTCTTCACCAGCCATCTCAGGAGACTCCAGAATCAGGTGCATGAAAATGGACGACGAGATCGTCGAGGGAATCAGCAAGTCTATCGTGTTGCGCACGTCCACGATGACCAGAGTAGGCTGGGTTTGGATGGCATAAACACTTGCAAGATACTAGGAAGGGCCTGCCCAAAGGAACTGCCGTGCGGCTTGAATGCGCCATATCGTCCACTAAATAGAATTAGCATGCACGGTTTCCAATCGACGCTTGAGTAGAAACGAACATCGCATCAAATTTGACTTCCGAGGAGAAAAAGAAAAAGTTTGATCAAGAACCCTTTTCACGTGGTCCTTGGGCCGTAACGCTGGGCACGAGATGAATGAAACACGCCCACCAACATCACCTTCATATGGCCAATGGCCAATTTGATGATGGTGCCGGCAAGTCTTAGAGATGACACCTCTCTCTCCCCCCCCCGCTCTCCGCCATGAAGGCCGCTTGGCCAACTTTAATGGCTGAAGCGCTAACTACAGGTTCTTTGAGATCGGTCGCGATGTTTCGCCACGGTTTAAGCATGACTCCGACCTACATCTGAAAAGCAGCTGTGTAACGTTGTCGCTTGACGACTCTAACGCCAGCCATTCGAACGGATGAGGACGAGCAAAAAAAGTAAATTTC
>JBBPMH010001074.1:0-12138 GCA_038090235.1 Pulveroboletus ravenelii
CAACTTCTCGATCGCTGGCCACGTTTTCACCATGGACGTCGCTGCCCAACTGATCCCAACAGATCAGAACGCAGCATGGGGCGGAGTTTCTGGGAAGCAATATGGTGTGGTCGCTAACTTGGGGAGTAACAGTGGGCGAGGCTTGGATTTCATCATTGGACAGAAATTCATGGAGAGATACTATGCGGTCGGTAACAACGTCTTCGGAGTAGCATAGACTCATCGGTCACGTCGGGCAGGTATTTGACTCGGACGCCAACCGCATTGGATTTGCTCGGACGTACGTCTTGATTTGCTCCGGTCGTGTTTATGTCCGAGCTTACCCATCCACAGGAACAATACTTTTACGACCTACCAAGGGTGATATCTCATCATGCTTACCCTCTATTTCTTCAGATGCTCGCACACCCAGCCACAGTTCATCAGGGATTTGGTTCATCGGTCTGCAGTACTGTTTACTAGTAGCTGACATGGGTGTGCCCCGCATAGCTTGTCAAAATTCTCGAACAACCTGACTTTATATGATAAACTACTGTTACCTTGATAAGGAACTGAGGCCGTCCATTCTTATCTCTGTCACTACCATGTCCATCCGTCAAAACTGTCAGTCCGTCTATCCGCCCGTCAGTCTGTCCATAACAAAGTACCATCAAACGGTGCAATGAAATGACGTATAAACAAAAAGGACTGTATTCAAGGAGCTCTATCCAAACAACTCATCCCGAGCTTATGGATGCCATGTCATGACTGCACGGCGGGACGTAGCGGGTTTCGGATCCCCTTGATCCGTGGGGGGATTAGTACCTCTGCAAGGATTCTGGAAACGCTTGTCACTCAAGTCCATCTGTGAAATGTGGAGGGTAGTGAACCATGCCGACTTGACATAAGACCGCCCGACGACCATCTGGCCACATCCGACGGTCCATATTGCTACTGCTCCTGCCGCCTTGGGCTTGGCCAGATGTCGAAAGGCAGGTTGAGCGACTTACCCTGTACCCCGATCAGGTTTTCCCAACGGGCGCTCTCTAACACGAGACAACAATAAGACACACTGCAAATTCACGAAGAGAATACAAGGACCAACCTCATCAGACCGAGAACGCTGTTCCAGCGCTGAAAAGGCCAGAGGTTGACTTGGACACCACAGCCCACTCTGGCAAAAATTGAATGATCTCCTCCAAAGAAGGGATTTGGCTCCCAGCCCGTCCTCCCCCAATCGTCGCACGCTGATATTCGTCCCAACCGCAACTCACCCGTCCCTCGAGTCCATCGTTGGTCTCCTCATCCTCCCACTCCACCGCCACCTCGAACCGTTTCCCGAATTGGCGGCTCCAGAGCTGGACCCGACTTAATTCCGCCTTGGGAATGTCGTACCCCTTTTGGAGGCCCTTGCCCCCATCCCCGGCGACGCTGAACTTGGAAATGCGTCGGTTGGTGAATTCGAGGGTACAGAATCGTGTATTCAGGCCTTGGACGCTGATCTGAGCACTGTTCGGTCCCGTGCGATCCGAGGAATAGGACACCCATTTCATGTCGGTGTCGTTATAATGGTTACTCTTTCCTCCAGGCGAAGGGGCCATCTCCGCCTCGACTTCCCATGTGCATGTCTGCAGACCGACTTTATCCGCGGCATCATAGCACACCACGGACTTACCGAACGTAGATGGGAGCTCCGGTAGAACATGACGAGCCAAAAACTGCTTAGGCCCTGTAAGCGAAGTCATTGCATGTTCAATCCCTGTCCCCATACTAGTAAGGTTTACAGTTTGGACGAAGTATACTTTGAGTGGTGCTTTCGGTGAGAACGGGAATTCGATCCAGGTGTACACCGTCGAAAGGATGAAGATGGCAAGCACTAGGAGCGTAAGCCATCGATGGGCGTTGATGCTGAATGGAGACATGGGTAAGATGGTCAGGAGAGCCAGGAGAGACACGAAGCTATATGCTAGAACGCCGGGGAAAGTGACGTTAAGAGTTAAGACGACCTTGAATCGTGAATTTCAAAGTAGACTTACTCAAGGTAGGACTATTTCCATCTGTGAGAGTCTGACTGACTGCGCCTAGAATCATGACGGAAATATGGAACACCAAGATGACCGGAAGAGGGACCACGAGCAGCAATTGCAGAATCCACCATCCGATGGCACCTTGTCCTTCGCTCGGGGGTGAGGTGGATGGGTGCAGGTGCTCCCGCGGGACGAGTGGTGTGGTCTCTGTAGGCTCAGGATCTTCCACGCTCCCCTGCAACGGCTGTTGTTCATTTGCGTCCCCCTCGGTGCCGATAGCCTGGTATCCACCGCTCCTCATATAAGTCCGGTTCTCATTCCCGGCCTCAGTTTCCGTCTCCGAACCACGCATCTTTGTCATCGTTTCGACCAAGCCCACGACACACCCAAGGAGGGCGCACGCATTCCAGGCAGTGATAACATAAGTGCCACCTATCTCAGCGCTGCGCAAAACGATCGTGGATAAGACAAGGAATGCCCAGGTGAAGCCATAAATTTGCAGAAGAATGGAAAGCTTCTGCTCGTCTGGGGCTGAGACGGTGGTGTAGACGTTTTCAGGGAAGGATACCACTAGGACGGTCGACAGATAGGCCAACGACAGCGCGGAAGTATACACCAGGAAAGGATGAGAATGAATGATCTGAAGTTACTTGTGTTGGAGGTCCATCCTTGAGGAGAAAGGGCAACTTACGAAAGGATTCAAGTTAACGTATCCTGCGATCAGAGCTACCTGGAGACCAATGCTAACCATCAAAGCCACCCAGAACTTGGTTGAGCTCCAAAGCCCAGTTGCAAACTTTTTCAATGTTACCAGAGTTCGTTCACCGTAAGCTTCGTTCTCTTGAACCCCATTTCCATCGGGGCGAGCAACATACCGGGACCGGATCCTTCTACTCAGGTGGACACTATATTTGAAATACGCGAGGAGCAGGAGAAGGATGGGACCAGTGGAAAGTAAAACCACGTTGGTAATGAACAGTGTTTCCAGTGAAAAAACTACCAGGGCAGTACCAAATACTGACCAGTATTGTTAGTCCTCGGAGCATAAACGGGATTGTAGAATGCTCACGCTCAAAGTAAACGGGCCTCTCTCGTCGGGAAGGGGATTTAACGTGGGCTACGTCATCATTCGCAAGAGCCAGACTGGCTCCTTGCGTGGCTTCCATCATGGCCCAGAGGGCTTTTTTACCGCCTTCCATGCCGGATATCGAGTCGTACCACGTGTGATAGCGACTCCTGCCCTTATAAAAGGCGAAGTCAAGACCATCCAACCCTGCTTGTTCATAGACAGAGTAGTCAGTCGCTGAACGTATAGCGCCGCGCGAAAATGCGTCTGCAAAGAGTATGTTGGCATGCGGATGCGGGACGTGATTGCTCGTCCAAGAGAAGAGTGGCGCCATGTTTGTGGCCCGGAACATCACTGGCCGACTGGATGAGGCTGTCAATGGTGGGATAGCGTCAATATAGCGACAAAACTTGCCCTCCTGCGGCAGCCCCCTCGAGATTAAGGAAAACGTCACTGATGTTGGCCCAGGGGTGTTCCAAGAAACTTTGAGAGGACATGAATGCCACTTCTTGGATTGCAGTCAAAGACATACACATGCGCTCCGTTCAAACCGGATTCTTCGTTGTTGTTTAGATTGAATATGACAGTCCTCCTGGGTCTGTGTTTCGCAAAATGTTCCACCATTTGCATTAATGTGACGATCCCAACGGAGTCGTCGGTTGTGCCAGGAGCGGTGGAGACCGAATCATAGTGAGCTGACAGGAGATAGCCCCCAGAATCGCGGTAAGCGGGGTCGGTGCCTTCTACTTTTACAAGAATGTTGCTTCCTTCTTGGTAGATGGCGGCGTGCGGCGCCGCGGAGAGGATACCTGTGACCCACGAAGCATTCGAAATAACGTCGTAATCAACCGTAACATGGGGATACTGCGGAGCAATATCTGCGAGGCGCTGTAGAATAAAGTCACGGACGAGGTCATTGGCATGAGAGTTGAAAGGGTGGGGTCTGGCAGACACCTTGGGAAATAAGTTAGCATTCGACAATATGGAAAAGTACGGCAATAGCCTACCTGGTGAAGATCCCACCAAGCTTGGTCCAGGTCGAGTCCTCGGGTGTCTCTGGGAACTGAAGGGAGATTGTCTGTGAAGAGTACGGTGCTGAATATCGCAGCATAAACGAGCAGCAACAAGACCGTGGTAGGCACTGTGTTGAAGGCGAAGATGGCCTCTAAGTAGCCGCGAATGCTCATGGCTGCTCCTCGATGAGGTCGCCGCTCAGCTGAGGGCGCAAGTATGCGCCCTGCTTCGGTAGAAATTACAGTCGTGGGGATTGGGACGTAATGACGAATGCTAATAATCCGGGTTGAGGACTCGAGGCAAGTTGACGAGGATGGGGATTAAGATCGATTTGTCTCGCCTCAGGACTGCTCTGCACTCCATATACATACGTACACCAAACCATTTTCGTCCAATACGTTTGTTTCTCTTGCCATACAGCCTCAACTCCCGGTGCGACTCACCCTGTTTCCCTGCTCCTGATCGCGGTCACACACTAAGCAACCTTCACGACCCCGTTCCCACAGTCTGTGTGGCTATACTTGCCGTCAGTCACCGTATTTCAGGGCGATGTGTGGTAGGATGGTATCGTCGCCAGATGTGTATCCAGTCGGCGAGTTGTTCGGGTCGTGAGCAAACGCAAACGACCTGGCGGTCACTGTTTGTGACAACGTCCCAAAGGCACTATAAACTTTGTCAAGACGTTGCTCAATTGTGCCGGTAGCGTTGTGGCAATATCATTCCACCAAATAGGACGATCGCTTTCTTGCCAAGTTGGATTCCCGGTACCGACTATGTCGCACAACAGCACTAGGTACCGTCATGTTCGTTTGCGCCGTTGCCACGCATGCTGTCCTTTGACCTCCCGAGAGAGCTTAGTTACTTACTCCCCGCGCCCTATATCGGTCCCTATCATAATGCGCCATGGTTAGCCCATGCCGAGTGGTCAAAGGTGTGCGGTACGTCCCTTCACAGATACCCTTCTGATTGAACAGTCCCTCAGTGAAGTCGGAGTTGTTTCAAGGCAACATAATTTGTTCTCACTTTTTGAACCAGGACACCGTCGACTCCGAAAAAGATAGCGAAAGCCCCCTTGGAAGACCGTTTGGGTAAATACTCTGATAGACCTCGCCTCACTAATGAACTGTAGGTCACTGTTTCTGTCATGGCACCATCATCCAAAATTAAACGCCGTCCTTACGCCCTATGATGACAGAGGGCGCCGCCAGCGTCGATTCTTTCATCGCACCTCCAAAGCCAACTCCGAGTTGAGATTCATTCCGCTTCAGCAACGCAAAGCCCATCTACTCGCCTACAGAATTCTAGGCTCACCCGTCCACGTTTTTTAACACATCCATAAGTGTCATACCGAATATGACACCCGCTACTAGCTCTGACGTTACCCCAATTTGATAGGTTTACGTCGTTGATTATCATCAATGCAGCTATGATTATGATCCAGCATCCCCAGATGACTACATGGTCGACATCATGGGAGGGTGTATAAGCTGGTAGCGGAAGTGAGCGCACCGGAGGCGGCCAGAACTTTGTGTGCATTCCCGTTCAGTGAGCCCGAGGATCTAGATACGTCTCTGAGCGACAGCTAACGGGTGGTCGGTTTTGAACACCCAATCGCGGTGTGTGGGCATCAAGAAGAAGGCAGCCCTATGCAGAGAATGGGCCGGGGACTGGGCAGAAACTCGTTGCGAAACAAGATCGGTAAGTATCCATAGGAAGCTAGTTCCTTCTGACCCTCAGGCCAGAACAAGAGTTTGTAAACGGACTCAACTATGTGCAGTAAATCCCCATCGGTGATGAATATTGAATGGTGATGATTATGACGGATATTACATCCCGGGGAGTATATTGTATTCTCCTCACTCCACGGTTGGGTTGAACCCCAGTTCGTACAGGGTCATGGGCTCCCAGTGCCAACTGTTTTTTTTATTTTATTTTCCCCTCACATCGGACAATGTCCACAATGTTTAGGAGATGGAACTGTCAGGGCGACACTTTGCAAAAACGTCGCTATGGTATATGGTCGCGATGATACCCGCGCTGTGGAAAGTACCGCTGGAAAAGGATTAGCACGGAAACGATGGGGCAGACGAGCCCAAGGGGGTATCTGGACTCGCAACGTTGGCGACTCTGGCACCATGCCGATCGCGATGTGTTTATTGCCAATGTCGTGGTACATGCGACTGCTTGCGCAGGCCAGTGCGACACTCGCACCCTGTCAATAAGCACGCCGATCGCATCCCAGGACTTGCAGCAGGGGGTCACCTAGATAATATCCCTAGGCGCTTGATCCTATGCCTTGTATAATCGAGTCTGGACGCAGCGCCGATTGATGTCATTAATCGATGGTCGTGACGATGGATATAGTTCTAGATTGGATGACAGATCAGTACGTATGATGGGCCTGGCTGCCGGCCAATCAGCCACGGGTGGGAAAGGCCGCAGACCAATATTGTCGCGTCGCCATGCCTCTATCACATCGTCCATGATTCATCGTGCGTTTGTCAACGTGCATACCGCAACTTCGATGCTGGCCACCACTGTCGACAAGCGCGACCTCTGTCTGGGCTTCGCACTCACCACACAGCACCCAGCACGCACGGGCATGTCGGGTTCGTCCGGGGAGCTTGGGCGGCTCCCCGCTCTCGAAACTACTAGTACGCCCACAAGGAGTCCCGTTTTACGCGCGGGTGGCTGAGTCGGCCAGTCAGGATTTTATTCAGTCTCCGCTTGAATGACTTGGGGAAGCGTCCACTTGCTGGGAGGGCTGGCTCGCTTCGCAACTGGGCCAGATGATATCTGGGGTGTTCACTCCGCCGTTTGTCCGTCTTTCTCTCGGTTTCGTGCTCGTTTTCGTTTATGCTGTGAGTTTTCCGTCTATCTTCGAGGCGTCGCTGGTTGAAAAGTGAGTCAAGTGTTAGGTAAGCGACGCGTTGGTGGGTTTCCCCGTTCACTGCGACTACTCGCTGTGCCCCTGCGCCGGGTCGGACAAGTCACCCCTGCACACCGACGCGCTCTTGCACTCCCTCGCCGTTCTCTGCACTGTCTCGCCGCCCTCTCCACTGAGCCATCCGTTATCGCCCGCATACAGCCTGCTCGTACCCGCTCCACGCCGTGCACCATGTCCGGTCTCAAAAACTCGCCCTTTGGCAAACGACTGCGCGCCGCGCATCAAGACACCGACGATGACACACCGCGCAGAACCAGACAACGCGTAAACATCGCCCTTGCCCTCACTCCCCCCACCGTTCCCTCCCTTCCGATTCCTTCCCTCAGCTACTCACAACTCACTGCGAGTGACACCCCGGGCCCAGAATCGCCCGAAAACCCTTCTCGCGTGCACAGAGAGTACGGCGATCGATTCGTACCCAGCAGGGACACCGGCGATATGCGAACGTCCTATCACCTTATGGACGACAGTGGTCCTTCCACCCCTTCGAAGCATCGCACGATACCGACCGAATCAGACGCTATAAAAGGTGAGTCTCGTCCGTCCCCCTTCGTTGCATACCTGAATGGGCCCTAATACATCAACCATTTCCCCCTATCGTCCCGATCCCATACACCTAATGTTTCGCCACCAGAACAAGCTAACGCCATATTCAACTCCATCCTTCACAGTGAAGTGACCCCTCCCTCCCCCCATCGTCCTGCGTCACCAGCACGCCCTGCCCATTCATCCTCATCCATCGCACCCACCACTCCAACGCGTCGGCGCATATTCCACTACACTTCCCCCTCCCCAACGCCCAATAGCGGGCGCCGTCTCGATACTCCAACCGATGAAGCATATTCTATGTCCCCCGTGCGCGCAGAATCGCGACAACTTCTCGAATCTCCACGTCGCCAGCTTCGCAGCATCTGCAAGACACCCTACAGAGTCCTCGACGCCCCAGATCTCGCAGACGATTTTTACCTCAATCTCGTCGATTGGTCGAGTACGAACGTCCTCGGCGTCGGTCTGGGTAGTTGTGTCTACCTATGGACAGCCCATAGCGCCGCTGTCTCCAAGCTGTGTGACTTGAACGCACTTGGTGACACAATCAGTTCCGTTGCATGGGTGCAAAAGGTTGAGTGACATTCCCCTCGATTCGCATATCTACTAACATTTGTCTCTTGTCCACACAGGGCACTTCACTTGCGGTAGGCACGCTATCTGGGCATTTACGTATCTATGATGCCCCGACCCTCTCTCTCATCCGCACGTATGCCCCTGCGCATAGTCAACGAATCGGCGCTCTATCCTGGAACGGGTATGTTCTAAGTAGTGGAAGCAGGGATCGCATGGTTCATCACCGAGACGTCCGGGAGAATGGTGCAGGGAGACCGTTCAGGAAATGTGCGGGGCATCGCCAGGAGGTCTGTGGGTTGCGGTGGAGTGGGGACTTGGGAACGGGCTTCGGAAATCCTCGTGGGACTAGCATCGGAGCCAGCACGACGGGACCATTAGGGACTGAAGGAGGGATCGGAGTCCCGAGTACGGGAGGTGCGCCCGCTCAAGGCCCCGGAGGCTCAGGGATGGGTTCGGCGCTCGCTAGTGGAGGAAACGACAACAAAGTGTGCATATGGGACCTCCGGGGATCCCGTCGTGCTTCCTCTATCGCGTCCTCCGTCCATTCCTCTGGATCTGGGCCTGGAGGCGGTATTGGCACTTCAACGCGCCGTTCAAGGTCGAATAGTGGGAGCGACGGGGATGGGGATGTTCCCCTGTGGAAGTTCCACGAGCACACTGCGGCCGTCAAGGCCCTCGCCTGGGATCCTCACGTCTCCGGAGTGCTAGCTACCGGTGGCGGAACGCAGGATAAACATATTCGATTCTGGAATACGTTTACCGGCACGATGTTGAACGAATTGGACACCGGAAGCCAGGTATGTCGGGTTTTTCGTTCGCATGTGTCATGATTGATACCTTGGTGCAGGTTTGCAATCTCATCTGGTCGCATACTTCTCACGAGTTTGTTAGCACGCATGGCTTCTCGAGCACGACTGCTCAAAATCAAATATGCATATGGCGGTATCCCTCGCTTTCCCAAGTTGCTTCACTGACTGGACACACACACCGAGTGCTTTATCTCGCCATGAGTCCTGATGGGGAGACGATTGTCACTGGTGCTGGGGACGAAACGCTCAGATTTTGGAATGCTTTCCCGCGGCGGGAAGGTGGAGGAGAGAAGGGAGGAGGTGTGTTAGATTGGGGAAAGCTGATACGGTAATCCAGCGCCCAGAGTTTACACTCACTTTGAATCGTCGTGCTCGGCGATGACCTCTGCGCCCATATGCGCGTTTTGCCCTTCCCTGGACCCTCACCCCTTCGTCTCGCTACTGCATCTCCTCGCCAATGGACTAGCACATTCAATATTTCACCAGCACATGCTCGCATCTATTCACTTGGCCTCGCTACGCAACACAACCACTGTTCCAAATTAGATCTGTCTTCATTCATCCATCCGCATTCCCATCCCTGTCGCAATCACCTTTAGCTCATCCTATCTGATTACAGATACATAACTATTCCCATCCTTATTGCCCTATTACTATGTATCGATTCAACCTACCTCATGATCACCGACCATCATCGTTATTCTTCCTTGCAGTGCTCCGCTCCCTCTACGCCCAATTTTCGTTTTGCTTGCTCTCTTTCCATTGTTTGTTGTTTTCTATCACTCCGTCCTGCTAATGCACGTGTCTGTGCGCGATCGAAGTTCGTTTTGTTAGTGCGCCGCTCTTTCGTACACGGCTCTTTCTTTTTTTTTTTTTTTTTGTTGACGCTCGCTTCTGGTATATATATTCTCTAGGGCTTGCATGATCAAAGTTGGCTGGTCTAGCATTTGATGCCGTCGCGTTGGTGTGTACATGTAGGATATTCTAGCACGTCGACTGCCCCCCTCATCCTACCACGCCCCGTGCAACTCTACACGTGATTCGGAACTGTCTCCAGTTTCTCACTGGCTCTGTCTTAATCTACCATGTCCATCGCGCACGGCATCAAGCAACTAGGCGTCCTCGGCGCCGGTCAAATGGGCACCGGCATCGCCCTCGTCTCTGCTCTCCGCGCCAAAGTCCCCGTGCTCCTCCACGACGCCTCTTCCACCCAACTCACCCACTCCCTCTCGTTCCTCTCCGCCCTCCTCTCCAAAGACGTTTCCAAAGGGCGTCTGACCCCAACAGAGGCAGCGGAGGCTAAGGACCGCATCCGAGTTGTGGACACGCTCGCGGCGATGCGAGACGTGGACATGGTCGTCGAAGCGGTATCGGAAAATGTCGAGTTGAAGAAGCGGGTGTTTCGCGGGCTGAGGGAGACGTTGAACGAGGGGGCGATCTTGGCGACGAATACGTCGTCGATTAGTATCACCAAGATTGCGGCGGCAGTGGTACCCGAGGGAGTGTCTGCAGCGTCGGCGGAGGGGAGGACGTTGGCGAGTCGGGTCGTTGGTGCGTGTTCTTTTGAAGCGGGACGAGGCGGGGCTGGGCGAAATGCTCACAAACGACGGCGCTCTTTGCAGGGTTACATTTCTTTAACCCGGTCCCGGTGATGGTGCGTGTCGTCAGCCTTTTGGGTGGACGAGAGTGCGAGCTTGTTTGCAGAAACTGGTTGAGCTCATATCTGCGGTGCAAACGTCCAAAGACACACTCGACCGCTCGCTTGCCTTTGCGGAGGCGTGTGGCAAAGGTCGGCACGGTGGACCCTCCATGTGGCCTGGCCACACCAACTGATCCCGAATTCGTTAGAGGTCACAACATCGCAAGACGTCCCTGGCTTCGTCTCAAATGCGCTCTTGATGCCCTTCATAAACGAGGCAATTATGTGTCTAGAAAAGGTCGCTCCTATGGTCATTATCATGTCGAGGCGAAAGCTTACATGTTCTCTCCTTGTAGGGCGTTGCGACGCGGGATGACATCGACAAGACGTTCAGGCTCGGAATGGCACATCCGATGGGCCCCCTCCAGCTCGGTAAGCACTCATCCATGTCTCGCGCGTCTTTGTCAGTCGAGTCCTGATCTTGTTTTCCAGCTGACTTGTGAGTCTCCAGGATGATACCCAGCCTGCGTGCGGAAGAGTCGCTGACGCAACTGTCGTAGCATCGGCCTCGACACGTGTCTCTCGATACAGCAGACGCTCTACACGGGCACGTCCGATTCAAAGTACCGACCTTCGGTGTTACTCGAACGTATGGTCGATGCCCAGTGGTTGGGAAGAAAGAGTGGAAGGGGGTTTTACGAGTACAATGATGGTTGACCAACTGGACCTAATGGGAGATTTCGCATTACGAACTTTTTTTCCCCCTCTCTACTGCTTGTGCGCGACGGACCAAGTTGTAGCCCCTGCCACATGGCCAGCAATGAGCACTAGAGTCCGATCCTAACCATCTACCGGGGACTCGACGGGCCTGTTACAATTGATATAGGGAAACTATCAGGGGGGAAACGGCCCGTAAATGAGTGCGGGGATCCGCACCGCTCCGACAACATGCTATTTTCAGAGGGTACAGGAAGCTGGACAACCGACATGGAACCATCATGACCAATACGAAAAAAAGAGACTAACTGCGTGGCAGTGATTTCAACCAACACGAGTCCTAATGTGCAGCTACTAGTCAACAGCACTGCAGACCGACAAACCAAATCCCTGATGAACTATAGCTGGGTGTGCGAGCATCTGAAGAATAGAGGGTAAGCATGATGAGATGTCACCCTTGGTAGGTCGTAAAAGTATTGTTCCTGTGGATAGGTAAGTTCGGACATAAACACGACCGGTGCAAACCGAGACGTACGTCTGAGCGAATCCAATGCGGTTGGCGTCCGCGTCAAATACCTGCCCGATGTGACCGATGAGTCTATGCTTCTCCAAAGACGGTACTGTTACCGACCGCATAGTATCTCTCCATGAATTTCTCTCCGAGGATGAAATCCAAGCCTTGCCTACTAATATTCCCCAAGTTGCCAACCACACCATATTGTTTCCCAGAAATTCCGCCCCATGCTGCGTTCTGATCTGTTGGGATCAGTTGAGCAGCGACGTCCATGGTGAAAACGTGGCCAGCGATCGAGAAGTCT
>JBBPMH010001075.1:0-12130 GCA_038090235.1 Pulveroboletus ravenelii
TTTCCTCTTCTTCATCTTCTATTTCCTGAAGTTTAGGGAGGTCGTCGGTTTTTACTCTTTTCACCTGTCGAGGTTGGGGGGGGTTCTTGTTGTTAGAGAACGTTGGATATTTGTTAGACATATGTCCCAGTTGGTGGCAGTGGAAGCAAAGCTTCTTTTTGAAGCAACGTTTCCTTTTGGTGGGGGTTAACTTGCCTACTCGGATAATGTCTACGTCCATGGCATCCAGGTCTTGGGTGGTGGCAGTTGCTTTTCCCTGAGCCTGGGAGAAGTAGGTGAACTTGGTTCGACTTCCATGGTTGAATGCTTCAGCTCGCTCCCAGTGAGTGACAAAGTATACTGCTTTGGTGTACCAGGACTCTATTTTCTCCGGAATGAAATCCATGGTGAAAATCTGTTGTTGAACAGTCTCTGGGAGTCCTTCCGCGAAGAAGGAGATAAGGATGTCTTCTTCAGTTACTCCGCTGACAGCTACTTGGTTTTTGAATTTGGCTATGTAGGCGTTGAGATCTTTGGTTTTCTGAACCCTGGTACATGCCAGCTGTTACGATTTGATCGTAGACATATGGGACCCCTATTCTTTTTCCTGACTAGTATGCCCTACAATGCCCAATCGTCACCAACCACACCTCTCCCTAGTCCCCTCTGGCTTGTCACCAGAACCACTACTCCCAACTCCTGATCTATAATCACCGAACATCCGTCTGTACCCACCTGGCATTCATCTATGCCTGCCCGGCATTCATCTGTGCCTGCCTGGCATCCATCTATACCTACCCAGCATTTGTCTATGCCTGCCCAGCATCCGCCTATACCTGCCCAACAACCGTCTATGCCTGCCCGGCATTTACCTCCACCTAGCACAACCTGTCGACAGATTACACCTACACTGCCACAGGTACTCCCCATGGCCCAGTCACACCTTCCTAGAAGTTCCTCTGCATTCCTTCGTATCTTCACTCTTCTTTGTTATCCTTGCTTAGTCCCTGAACCTTAGATCCCTTCACCCGATCCTCTTATCAGCCTCATGACTCTTCTTACTCATCGCTCCTCTTTCGCTATTCGTCCTCTGACTCATGTGTACCTTATTACTCATCGCTCCCCTTTCGCCATTCATCCTCTAACTCACTCTGTCTTGTTTACCTTTCATTGTCCTTGTCTTACCCTGATTACTCCCTGTACTATATAAACCCCAGTAGGTCTACTTGTTCCCTAGCTTAGATCTACTCGGCAATCTACATTGTTCTCCCTTCTACGTGTCTTCGCTCAACACTTGACTGAGCGCTCCGCTCTTACCCTTGTCTCCTTGCTGGCAAGTCGCTAGACAAGATCCTTGACCTTGAACCTTCATCGGCTAGTTGCCGGATAAACCCTCGACCCTGCAGGTTGCAGGCTACGTCCCTCGTCCTCGTCTCACTGTAGCTGCTCGCTAATAGTTCTCCTTGTCCTCGCTCCTCAAGCCAAGTTCACGCTTGACCTTTCGGGATCAAGCGTAACACCAGCCAGTGGATAGCTTGGGCTTTGGTATCCTCATGTTCAAATGTGGCTCTAAATTCAACTATAAATTCAACCCAGGTTCCCAATTTCCCATTAGCTAGGACTCTGGTTCGGAACATGTTTGCCCAGGTTGAGGCTAATCCCTTGGTCATGAAGGAGAGAGTGAAGGCGATTCGCTTATCATCATTGTTATAGATCTCCTTGTTGATCATGAGATAGATATCGACGGAGTTGAGCCATGGGACTGCTTTGGCATAGGTTCCATCGAAGTCGTCAGGTTTAGAGAGATGTAGTTCGGTAGGTTTGTTTGACATGGGGGATGGGGGACGAGAGAATGGGGGTGGGGTTGGTGGTCTGTGAGGTGGTTGGTTTTGTCTGGCACACCACTCATCTCTTTGTCGACGTAATTCCTCAGTTTCTAGGTGAGGGTAGACTGGTCGTCGGGTAGTTGGGGTTGGAGATGGGGGAGTTGGTTCTCGGGGAAGGGAGAGTCCAGCTGAGAGACATTGGGCAAGTTCAGTGTCCTCTCGTTGTTTGGCAATGGAGGGGATTGGTCCAATTGATGCCATTTTCATGTTGACAACCAATTGATGCCATTTTCATGTTGAATTTGGTGCCATGTCCTTGATTGCTGTAGCAGGACAGTGACAAGCAGATGGTTATTAGATACATGATGTCTTTCACTCAAATTACAATGATATGACAGACAAACACATTCCAGCTTGCAGTGCTAGACATATGTATATCTCTATTGGATGCAAGGGTAGAATGAATTATGCTAAAACAGCACTCACCTGGTGCTGGTGGTTCCTCAGGCTGACAAAGATCTTGCCTAGCTTTGATGTCTTCAGGGCACCAACCATCATAGGGAACCTATCTACAATCTAAAAGAAGCTTGTCAGACCCATGTCATGTTCTGGAAACTTGAACTGAACTGACGTGAAGCAATGGCACTATGGTTTCAACTCAAGGGCTATAGCTCTTAGCTATGAGACCAGATTTCAGCCATTTGTGGGTAATATTGATTGCAGCAGGGTTTCCAGCCATGCTCAGAAACAATGATTTCCGATGCTATCTCTGATTTTTGTTAATATCTCCAGCCAGGTAGTCAGGTCTATGTTCTGAGAACTAAAGCCATTGGTATGCAGAACTAGAGAGTTGGCTGCATCAGCCTCTGTGAATGAATTGGGCAGGAGAAGGGGTCTGATATCAGTGGAGAATTTGTCCTTTTGTGCTTGAGGATTGATTGGGACTGTGGAGGTACTAGTCAATGTACTAGATGAGTGAATTGTGAGTAAAAGGAAGATAAGGTACCAGTCATGGAAGCAGAGAGGGAATGAAGGATGAGAAGAAAGCATTGCAGGTGTGTTTTGAGATTGCATATGTTGATGCTGTGAGAGATGCAAATAAAAATGAGAGAAGAACACAAGTATTAATTGATAACATTAGGCTGTTAATACTGACACTGGGGTTGTTATTGTAACTGTGCTGGCTGCATTGTTTGCATACCTTGACTAGAAGATTGAGAATATGGTTAAGTGGTCTCCATGTCACTGATCATTGTCAATGTGGCAGGGCTATAGTGTGGACATTAGTCACCACAGACCTGAAAGTAATAATTCATTTACTTGATCATCAGTTGGCCTGGGGGCTGAGGGGGATGGAGAAGAACCATTTGTTATTGCAACAATGTGGATGCACCATTTAGTGTTGAATAACTCGAGAGCAGTAAGGTGCAGGTGCTGAGAAGGGTGGGCAATGGCATGGGTGAGAGCATATATACATGTGAGGAGAAGATTGGGCAAGTAAGTGACAGCAAGTGGGGGTGATGGCAAAAGGGTGAGCAGTGTAATAGCAATTTAGCCTAGGGAAAGCAGTGTGATGAGGATTGGGCAAGGGTGAGTAGCCAGAGGGCAAGGTAGGGTAAGCAAGCAAGGATGTGATTGCTCAACTGACGAGACATGTGCACATGCCCTCACCTGCTCAAATGCATAAACTGGTGAGAGTGTATCATCCATGCTCTTGGAAGTATAAGTCCTGCAAGCACCTGGCTATAAAGTAGAGTTGGGCTACCAGCCATGTCAAAATGAAGGCAGGTGAACTCATACCTGATGAGTGACTTGGCTGTGGGTAGTGTGTCTCATATGCCAGTGGTATGTCTGGGCATTGCTGGTGAGCTAGAGGAAATGGGGAGGGCTAAGAGATTGCTTGTTCTCAGAGGCATTCAATGTGACAGTCTGAGGTGTATTTTTTGAGTAGCATCTAAGGAGATGCATTTGTGGGAGTTGATGACAACAAGGATATGTTAGAGATCACACCATAGATAGTATATTCTCTTCCTTTCCTTACTACCATTCGACCTACACTTGTTACATTACCATGTGGCCCTCCAAGAAACTCTCTGAGAAGAACTTGGGGCTATATGATATCATCACAAAGGCAGGTAGTTACTCCTTTGCCCTCTGTTTCCCAAAGTCTATGAAGTCCATACATCTGGTCTTTTATGTCTCCCAATTGGAACCCTTTGTTCTGAACACCATCCCGAATCAGATCCAGTCTCAGCCACCCCTAGTTGAAGTAGACAGTGAACTGGAGTACAAGATCTCAGAGATCCTTGACTCCAAGGTGGACAAACAAACAAAGAATTGCAAATTATTGTACTTGGTGCATTGGTCCAGTTATGAGGGTACTGATGAAGAGATGTCATGGTTGCTCGCCACTGAGCTTGATCACATGTCCAAACTTGTCTCAGAGTTTCATCTCCAGTATCTGGACAAACCTGGACCTTATTTTGCATGATCATGCACAAGTCCCATTGCAAAGATGCTATCCATATATTAGACCTCCCTATTGCTGTTTGACCCTGCCCCATCCCTGTTTTCCACTCCTTCCACCACCAACTCCACCAACTCATCCCTCACCTCCTCTACCTCATCCATGTCGGCCTCCGACTCCTCCTCTGACCCTTCTCCAAAAACCTCCTGCACCTTTAGTTCTACCAGCCTCTCTAGCATGACATGCTGCTGGTCGAGGCATTGGATCAGGCTTCACAGGAGCCCCCCAAGCTCCAACCCCACTCACATAACCACTGTGGTCGTGCTCTCCTCACTTCCCTCTGAACTCCCCAAACCTCCAGCCTCTGTGACCTCCACTCACACCTTTTTTCATGGCACCTCTACCTCACTCTTGACCTGCTTCCTCTGTCGCTCCATTCTCTCTTCTCTGGCATGTTCACACCAGGCCTGGGCCACCCAACACTCCATGCATGATGTCAACTTGCCCAGTCCAGGCATGCACTTAATACCATGCCCTACACAGCACAAGTATGTGCACTCCTTTCCCTTTCTGGAGCCTTGCATGGACTGCATCTCCTGGGCCTGCCAAACATTAGTCTTGTCATCACCTGGTGATGACCACTCACCCATTCTTGTGCCTCCTCCTCTGCCTTACACCTCACTTCCTCCTCTTAGCATTTTACCTCCTCTGCTCTCCGCTTCACTGCCTCCTCCACCTCCTTTTTCCTCTGCTCCTCCACCGCCCTCTTCTCTTGTGCACATCGGTGCCACTCCACAAACTTCACCATGAGTGTGATGTTATCATCATCATCTTGCTCGGCAAGCCACTTATTGGGCCAGGTATGGATATGAAGGTGGATGTCAGACATAGTGGTGATGGTATGATGGGAAGAAGCAATGAGCCACCACACCAAAAACTTATAACAGACATTTCAAACTCCATCCAAACTCTGCATTGTGCTAAATGGTTTTCAGGGGTTCAGACCTAGAGGGGGGATACTGTCATATCCCATGCAACTCCTACCTCCAGATCCAACTCCAGCCCTGTTTTCTTGAACTCTGGTGCATTCTCAATGAGCATGCACCCTAGACCCTCCAGACCCTATACTTAGATCATCTCATATTACTGTACTTACATTTCATTCCTCACTTATCCTTGTATACTGCCTGTTTCCTCCATAGCCCCTCTGATCCTGTGCTCCGCTTAGGAGCACAGCTCCATTGCTACCACTCTGCCTCCAGCTCCAAGTTACCAGTTCTCTTACCAGTGCTCCCCCTCCATGTATAAGACTCCATATAATGTTGTAGATACCTCAGTTCAAATATCAACTAAGATTCCCCCAGTCCTCTCTGACCCTCTGCTCGAACCTTGATGGCTCTCCTCTGATCCTCCCTCAACCTTCATTGCTTGCAACAAGGTCACTCTGACCCTCACCCAACCTTCTGTAAATTCAGGGCAACCAGACTTGTGACAGAGGCACACCATATATGGTGAAGCTGAAGCCCTGTTCGAACTCCAGAGTTCTGGAGGTGTCTCTGGAGATATGTTTTTAACACACTTACAGATTTCAGACTTCCCATTTTAGAGTTGGCCAGAGTTAGCACTCACATCTCTGCCCACTTTATATAGTCTTACTTTGTTCTCAGAACTTCCCTCAGTCATTCCTGCTACATCTTAGGCAGTGGCTGAGGTGAGTTTACTTTACTTTTACTGTTTAGTATTACTTACTGAGAAGTGTAGTGGGCATCACTACCCTTTTACTTAGTTCTTGATAGTTGGGAGGATGTCTGTGACCAATATATGGTGCTGTGGGTGGCTCAGGTTGTTGTTGCATATGCACCTTTGGGTGTGGCAACTTGTTAGAACCAGTGACCTTGTAGCTCAGTGGTAGAGCTCCTGGTGCAGTTCCAGATGGTTCTGGGTTCAATTCCCTGTGAGGTCACTATTTACTTGGGTTGATGGCTTTGATTGAGAGCCTGTGCCTCATGTTTCTCAACACAGGTATGTCCACTTTGCAGCACTTGTCCTGCTTGCACTGACCTGCCTCCTCTATAGCTAGGGGTCACATCTTGACTCATTTCAAGTTGCAGTGTGTGCCACTTGGCATGCTATCCATCTGGCACTCTCCCCTATTGCCTCAAACACTACTGCCATCGTTTTCACCGCTCCAATTCACCTCGAGTTTGCCTGGATCAATTTCCTCGGCTTTACCTCCTGCTGGTGCTTTATATCAACATAGCAGCATCATTGTGACAAAGCGCTGGCTGCCATCACTCATGGAGGTTCTCCCATCATCCTGAACACTGTCTAGAATGATTACAGCATGTTCCAACACTTCCAGCTCAGTCTGTTCACCCAACTTGCCCATATTGCCTGGATTGCACTCTGGGCTGGTATCTGGATATTGTGCTGTCATTTCATTGATGTGCTCATTCCTGCCACCTCTGGTACATCCTATGGGCCTGTGGTAGCTTCCTGGTATGACAGTTTCATCATCTGGGTCATATGGCTCAACTAGAGGTCTCCTAGGTGGGTTTTCCTCCTCTGTTGGCTCTGACCAATTGCACTTGTATTGCACTGCTTCTTTGGCATGCTCCTGGCTTTCTTGGCATGTCCTGATACTCCCAGTTCCTCCACTTCATCATCCATGCATTATAGCTCACATCTCAGCTTGACATCTCTCTCCCCTTCGAGCTTGATGCTCAGGGGCTCTGGCATGGTATTCATGGGTTTGTTGGCTTCATCAGGTGGTTCTGATGGAGCTGGTAGGTTGGACAGTGGTGCTGATACATCATTGTCATCATCTGCAGTGTGCTAACCATTTTTGTTAGTCAGTGTTGTCAATCATGTGTGCTCGCTGGCACTCCATCTCTTCCCTGCAATTGACTCATCATAGTTTGTCTTACCACTCTCCTCTGTGATTTGCACATTATGGCTCATCATGGTACACTCCCCTTCAACCTGCACTCCATGGCATCCTGCCTCATGTGCTTCCTCATGTGCTGGGTCAGCCTATAAGTGCTCTTGATCCCATGTGCTATCCTCTGCACTGTCAGAATATAGATTTCTTGGTCTATGCCCCTATTCCTTTTCCTTATCTTATCTTTCCTCTTATCTATCTATCCTCATTCTGTTCCTAGCCCAGACCGCTCCCTGTGACATCATAGCTTTGGTCAGCATTGTGTCATCACTACATCATACCTACATCATTCCATTCTAGGGCACAGAGCTTATCTTGGGCTTAGGGTTGGTTCAGGGTCCTTTATGCTTCTCTTCCATTTCTATGCTTCTTATTCATTTCTATCGTCTTCTATTGTTATAGGGTTTCTCATGGGTTTAGGGTATGTACATGTATATAGTAGTATTTAACCAGTATTTATAGGATGTACCTACTCATACTTGGAATTCTCATCCTTTGGCTCTTGTCCTCACAAGACATTAGTCACTGCAGGCTTCCTTTGGTTGCTCACTTTGAGTCACTGGAGATTGATCTCTGATATGCACTGTCAGTCTGTGACCTCAATGCTGGTGGTTGCGGTTGAGCTGTGCTTGCCACTCCATTCATTTCACTGGACACTTCATCTGCTGGTCAACACCATTTGTCATCTGCTTTGGCTTCAGCACTCTTGATTCCAACCTCAACTTCCTCACCTGTTCTCTCTCTGAATGGCAGGTTTTGTGAGTCATCCAATATGCCAGCTGACCTCATTGGCCTGGCACATGTCACTTCAGGGTTTGTGATGTCAGTGGCAGCATCATGCACCAACTGACTTGCCATTAAGGGTTTTGGGCTGCTCGCTGTGGCTGCAAGGCTTATGCTGTCAGTTGTTTGGTCTGTGGTGCCTTTGCCTGGCTCTATCACTGCAGCTGCCTCATGGCAGACCTTCCTGGTTGAGTTCTGACCCTTTATTCTGACTGAGCCATAGTCACATGCTTTGTGTCTGGGTTGACTGCACCTGCGACAGGTGCTGCCAAATGCTCTTGGCACTGGTGCAGCCACACATGCTGACTCATCATGTAGTATAGGCTTTGTAGTTGTTGTTGTAGATGCCTCAAATAGACCTTTGAGGTACTGAAATCACTCTGGTGCTGTCTCAAGGTGTGCCATTCGACAATGAAGTGGCTCTGGGATCATGCAGAGAAAAATCTATGTCAAGAAATCTTCAAGATATTCAAGGGTAATCCATTTTCTCCTATAGAACAAGTAGTCTTTGAGATGAGAAAACAATCTGGTGTACTCTTTGAGAGATTCCTGATAGGCCTGCCAATTTTGGCCGTCTTCACCAAGGCAAATGATTTTGACTGTTGCCATTTCGAGTTTGTAAGAGTCCTTCACCAAGAGTTTCCTTTTTCTCCTGCAAGTCCAATGAGTGACCTTGACAGCTACTGAGCACAGGCAGGGCTCATAACCTGTAGAATACTCAGTAAGTCACTAAGTAAACTAAGGTAACTATTGGTGTGATGTAAGGTACACTTATATAAGCTATATACCAAATAAGGAATTCAACATGAACTACTTCCTAAATACAGTAATCTATGTTCAACAAGAATGGCCTGCTAGATGGATCTATTATCTCTTCATTCCAGTTATGGCTATAACTTGCTCAACCAGGTTTTATTACCAACAAATGTATCCTGTTTAGATCATATTCATCATTTTTGTGTCCCCACTAATCCAAGCTTGCCAAAATGGTTTCCATTGAGGTCTGTCACAGTTCTGTGGCAAGACTTTTCTGTCTACTTCCAATACATCACTGACTGCTTGTCAAACTTTTCAACTCTACTTGTGTGCCTGTAGATAGTCTTTCATGGTCTTTCCCACCTGCAACCAGGCAGAGACATGTCTAATAAAAGTGGACTGTCTGGATGGTCTTTTTGCCTTTGTGCCTGTGCAAGACACTACAGGCTGGCAAAGATTGGCAAAGTAATGGTACATTTTGCTGATGAATGTGGTCCGTGACATGTTTATAGCCCAATTTCTCCGACGAACCGTTTACGATGACAATCCTACAGACATGAGTACCCTCACGTCAAAAGTGAGTGTCCGGCCCGGGTTAAATATTGTAGACCGAGACATAGGGGAAGGAGTACCAAGCAATGGGTTCCAAATTCATTATGATTATCAACCCTATGAGAGCCTACCAAGACCCTGCTATCCCGCGCTCGTGCTACTGATAACTCTGCGGAGACGTAGCTGTGGTTGCCAGCTGCCTTGAGAGACATGATGGAGACTGACAAGGGTAATATCATCTACTTTAACATTGGAAGGACCGACTCTCCATCGCCTGTCAGACCCCACCTGCATCGGCTGTTCGCTCATACCATCCATAAACTGCTTCACGCATCTCGCGACAACTCGCGCAAGTTTAGCCTTGGTGATTATGCGACGTTCACTAGTATAGTCTCTCGTAGAGACTTGTTTGTGGCATGGTTGATAGCCTGGCCACTACAGGGCCATCAATCATGGAAATCAAGGTATAAACCGCACCAAGCAGCAAGACATACCTGTACTCGGATGCCCACCGAAGGCCCACACAACGTAAACGCGGGACGATCGCCATCGACCAGGTGAGTCAGCTGTTTGGACAACAATTGTGCGATGTGTATGCCCCATTCGGGCGAATCCTGAGGGAGGAAGATGATAGGAGGCTGAAGATTTGAAAGAGATACATATCGCTCCCTGTCTCCTTGCGAGAGAGGCTCGTAAATGGTCTGTGGGACGAACATGCGAGGCCCGTTGAGAATGACAGCGTTCCAGCACGTGAGGTACCATAATACTACATGCTCAGGGTATAGGGTTGACTGCAGGCCAGTGAATGCAGGGATTGTTGTAGGGGACAGACGTGGCAAATATTGCGTTCATCGAAGAAATGGCGATGTCAGTGACAGCTAGTAAAGTGCCACAGCAGGACCCACCCTGTCTCTTGAAGCCTCCTGAGTTTCATGAGTAAAATCATTGCTGATGGTGTTCGCCACCAATCTACACAATTCCATGAGCAGTCCAATGAAAGTGAGAAATATGAAGACTGTACTTGGAACTCTGAGATACTCCAGTGGAGGGTGCAATGACCTGGTCCTCGATGGAATCTAACCAAGCGTTCCGCCATACATATACCTCTTCACCTGACCCCGCCGATGCTACGAACTTGCCGCAGGGAGAGAAGCAAACGGCTAGCATATAAACAGGATCGCGAAGGCATCCGATAGGAATACCAGAAATGGCATCCCAGAAACACGCAGATCGATCCATGGCAGACGCACTCGCCAGGACTGATCCATCCGGAGATAGGGAGAGGCAACTGACAGTCCCGCTGTGGCCTGTACAAGATCGTCCGAATGATTTCGCTGACCCTGTGTTGGTATTCCAGCACCAAATCGTGTTGCCGCCTGGCGCAGAAAAAAGCCTGTCCCCACCATGTGACCACAACACACTCCGGACCGAACCTTGGTGTTGGTCGCCCTCTAGTGTGATAGCCCTCCCACTTTCGACGTCGTACACACGG
The DNA here is from genome assembly GCA_038090235.1 of Pulveroboletus ravenelii. NCBI lineage: Eukaryota > Fungi > Basidiomycota > Agaricomycetes > Boletales > Boletaceae > Pulveroboletus > Pulveroboletus ravenelii. Next base: position 10,797 of record JBBPMH010001075.1, read on the forward strand.
AGGTCGCCACAAGTGCCACACGCAATTTTGTGTCCGTAGGGAGAGAATGAGATGGTCTGGACTTTCTTGCCGACGTCCACAGAGCGGTGGACCTGTCTCCCTTCCATGCTGTAAATAACCACGGTTTTCTCAGTGCCAACCGCGACGAGTTGGCCATCCCGCGAGACGGCAACCTGCGGCCAGCCTCCCAAGTCGCGCCACTCGTGAACGAAGTCACCAGATTCGACGTCCCACACCTTGACCCTCCCTTCCTCGTCGCCGCTGACGATCTTCGTGCCATCCCTGGTCACAGCAAGACTGGTTATTCCGCTCGCATGCTTCATCGATATCCCTTCTTGCTCCTCACTATTCAAACTCCACACTGTGACTGCTCCCCACTCCGAGCCAGTGACCACCCGTCCATCGCGGAGGTATGTGAGCGTCCTGATAATGCCATCATGCACTGAGATTACTCGATGTGGCTGGGGACCATCGTCGTCAGGCTGCTGTGGTGCGGTGCTCGACATGATGGTGTTATGGTGTGAAGAAGAGACTGAGGGGAAACACGCAACATATTAGAATCTACCACAGCTTATATGCCGTGAAGTAAAGGTGAGGCAGTGGTCTCATGGCGATGCAGTGATCTTCCTTTTAGCGCCTAGTCCCAAAGACACCGTTTCATTGCAACCGTGTTTCTCACCTGGTGTGGTCACATTGTCTGTCCCTTTCCGAGTCCAGCTCTAGTGCGCTTGTATGAGTTTTTCCCAAGTTCTTGTCGATCGCAAGTTTATCTGTGCTTGAATTCAAGGGCAAATGCTCGCACTCAAGCTTCAGATGTGACGTTATATCACTGTCGGATGAAGAGCGGAGCCTACTGTCATCCTGTGACCACAGCAAGATCGAGCCCTGGTCACTCCCCCTTCAACGGACGACTGGGAACAAGCTTGTCGCCCTGGGCATCATGCACCCAGATGTCGTTATAGCTTCTGCATGCAAGTTTGTGCTCATCAGGAGCGAAATTGTGTCAACAGTTTTCTCGGAGCCAACCACGACAAGTCGGCAGTCCGGCGAGACGGCAGCTTGGGGCTAGCTCCCCGACTTGTGCCACTCCTGGACGAGACTGCCCGATTCAACGTTCCACACATTAACCCTCCCTTGCTGATGACCTTTGTGCCATCCTCGGTCATAGCAGGACTGGTTATTCTACTGTCGTTTTCTACGGATGTCCCCCCCTCCTCCCTGTCATGCGAGCTCCAGACCGAGATAATTCCCCGCTCGATGCCGAGGACCGCTCGTCCGTCAGGGAGATACGCGAGCGCCTTGATATTACCATCATTATCGGGCTGTTGTGGTGT
>JBBPMH010001076.1:0-12125 GCA_038090235.1 Pulveroboletus ravenelii
GTTCTGCGATTAGCCACGCATCGAAACGACCGCCAGACGGTCGTGCTTCCTTCTGGTAAGGTTATCAAGACGCGCCAAAGGGCTCGCAAGTCGTCCGCCGGGTTTGACACTACCAAACTTTTCATCGGTGCAGAGGGCACTTTGGGCATTGTAACTGAGGGTAGGATGCCCCGTGCACTTGCTGTGTCCCTTGCTGAGATGAGAACAGCTACGCTTCGCCTTGCACCTCGCGTTCCAACGAAAGTCGCAATGGCACAGTTTCCGGACGTGAAAACCGCCGTTAGCGCCGTTCAAGAAATTCTCAACACACCTTATGGCCCGCACATACGTTCGTAATCTATCTATCTCGAGTATAAAGTCCTGTTGACACCGCATCCAGAATGTATAGAGCTTCTTGACGATCATAGTCTGTGTTCTACTCTCAGGAAGAACAGTCACCTAACGTGTACAATGTATAGTGATGTCTGCCATCAACACAGCCGGGATAGTCGAGCGACCCTACCCAGTCCAAGACACTCTTTTCTTCAAAGTTCAAGGTTCCCCGGAGTCCATCGCCGAGACTTCCCGCGTTGTCCAACAGATCGTCCGGAGGCACAGCAGCACCCGGTTTGAATTCGCAGCAACAGACGAAGAAGGGGATAATCTCTGGGAGAACAGGAAATATGCGCTCATGTCTACTCTGGCGTCCTATCCCGGGATGAAGTGCTGGACCACGGACGTATGGTAACCATTTTTCATTATCTCTACCGACTAGAGACGAAGTATTGATGATGAAACGACAGCGTCCCAGTATCCAAGCTTCCTCAGCTCGTGTACGAAACGAAAGAGGACCTCGCCAGGTCTGGGCTTAAGTCTACCATCGTCGGACACGTCGGAGATGGTACATTCCTGCCCCAGAAGTCAACTATGCATTAACACGAGTTGCTATCAGGCAACTTCCACGGACTACTCCTCTTTCGTGACGACCGGGAACTTCAATCTGTGAGCGAGGCTGTTCACAGACTTACTCATCGTGCGATTGCCATGGGCGGGACATGTATGCCTAATCTCCCGAATGCTTCCTTGGCGTTAGTGTATTGATTGTCTCGGGTACGTCAGGTACGGGTGAACATGGGGTCGGAATTGGAAAGAAAGAGTACCTTGTTGAGGAGCTTGGGGAGGACACGGTAGAATTGATGAAGACGGTGAAGCAGGCGATTGATCCACTGAATTTGTTCAATCCTGGAAAGGTATGTCCGTGCTGTCATTGATCGATGCCGAGTTGACGATCACTCGTTAGTTGTACCCAGAGGACAAGAAAAAAGGTGAGAAATTGTGACGTCTGGAGTAAGATGTACTGTGTTCTTGTGATCAAGTCCGATGGAGTATCTTCATGTATATGCATTTCAGAAGCTTATGTTGTCCGCGTTGTTCCTTGAGGAACACCCCCACGTCGATGTCGACGAGGCCAGTACCTAGGGTGACCTTGTTGGACGTGTATGGAACTCTGGTGACTTACACCAAAGAGACAAATACTACTTTCCTGCCCAACTTCGTGTGAAGGTAAGTTCTGAGATCTGGTATCTGCATCTTCTTGCATAGAGGCACCTGAAGAGCGAGGTGAACTTCCTACCCCATCCTAACACAGTTGTTGATGTCCAACGCTTCCGTCGTTGCTGTATAGTGCTAGTAAAGCACGAGAATGATGACTCTCATGTTGTCGGGTCAATCCAACTGTAAAAGGACCTCGACGAAATAACGACTAACATTGGACCATGTGGTCCAATTCATAGGTAAGGTTTGCCAACCCAGCGCGACGCCCGCTTAGCATGTTATCATTTCACTCCCAGACACATGGGGCGGGCATCGCGGTCATATAGTGATAGCTGGCAGCTAAGAGTAGAGTGCGGTGAAAGAAACACTAAAAATCTGATAACATATCTTTTATGCCCAGCCAATAGTCCCCGTCTGTCCGCTTGTTAATTTCACCCTTGGTCAACCATGCAAAATCTTGGCATCGATCCGGATCAGGATGGACTTGTCCTGCGAGAATATGGGCTTTGTAAAAAAAAAAAACATCCTGGAGGGTGATTAGTATATATGTTTCGGCAATGGGGGCGAACCTCACGTCTTGGGGGTTTTGTTTGGGAGGGTGATAAACGCCTATTGGGTTCCGGCTTACTATCCAAGCGTCCATATGTCGTCCACACTCTGCGTCGAGTCTTCGATGTGCAGCCTAGGAATCCCATCTGAATGAAGCGGGCCGACAACACATTCGGTAACGCTCACCACATGCAGAAATTCGTCCTTTTGAACGTCCCCTTGTGGAAACCGCCATACGTCTTTGCCGTTCTCTCGTGTCTTGAGCAAGAGATAGAGATTCCGCTGACCCCTCCTGTTGAGGTTCCTGAGATCGTCGGACTCGTCTGCTTTGTGGACACGCGGCATAGACTCGTCGACCTCGTCCTTCATGGCAATTTCCATTAGCTCGGTAGTTTCGTTCCGTTCCTCGGAGGAGTCCAAGCCAAATGGCGCGCCGAACGCCCTACGCTCGCGCCTTCTCTCCTCAATATTGAATCGCGTCTCAAGGGGCGAGCCTTGCTTGAAGTAGAACTCGGTTGGGAAGGGATTGCGCAAGGCACGGTGTATGCGAGCTTGGTAGGCATTAAAAGCTCTTTCAAAGGGCGTTGGTGTGCGTGTGAGGAGCGGGGAGCGGTTGAGGATGATGGCGGTGTGCAAGTTTGGACGGGTGCGGGCGTTGGACGTCGCCTCTGTCGCGAATGTGCGTCTGCAAAGCTGGCGGACAGACATGACCAGTACCAGGTCGACCAGGACGTTTCTTTGATTCAAGTGATCCGGTGACCGTGAGAGCAAACTGTCTATGACGGTAAGCTGGGTGCATCGTCGCTTGGACGCGATCGTCATGTCGGTCTTGCTCGTTTCTAACGCCTACCTCGACGAGAACTCGGCAAAGATCAGGTCAAAGCCAGTCCCATGGGATGTGCGCATCTCCTTGCTCCCCTTCTTCACCGCTCACCTCTCCGGCAGGGATATCAGCGCGCAGACCTCGTCACCTCCGAGGAACTTGCCCTTATCAAAAAGGTAGACAGACAGCCCAGGGCAAAGATGGAGTCCCTCCTCGTCTCGGACGGCCAGACATACGCGGTCCTTTATCTCCGCTTGCTCAAGAAGCTTCAGAGAGTCGACACCATGCAGTGTCTCCTTGTCCTCATCGCCGACGCGCTCTTGGGTATGCCGCGTGTGTTTTGTGCACTGTAGCGCATTGATAGGACGAATGGATAGATCACGATGAGCGAATACCGCTCTTCACGAGAGCTGCACAGTCGGATCCCGACCTCCCTTACTTGCCCCTCCTAAGGTAGCTCCTCCTTGACATTCAATGACAAAGTCTCCATGTGATATATAGGACTCTAGAGGCTCAAGATGAATTTGTCCAGCTCAAATCTGCGCAGATTCTCACTATCCTCCTCAGCTCAGAGTCCACCCCGCTCCAACATCAACACCTGCAGCCTTTCTTGAAACTCCTCGCCTCCCTCGTTCAGGGCCAATCCACAAACAAGCGCGACGTCGCAGTACAGTGCATTGAGGCCTTACTAGCCCGTCCAGATTGCCGCAGAGCAGTTTGGACTATTCCGGGCATCCTCGCTGGGTTTGTCGTATCCCTCTTCTATCTGGCGAGGTTTTAGATCTCTTGTACAGGTTAGTAGACATCCTTCGGCATAAACCAACCCCTCAGATGAGCTATCAAGTCATATTCTGCTTGTGGCTCTTAACGTTCGAGCCCGACGTCGCTGCCCAAATCAACAAGTGGGTGGCTTGTTTCTCCGCATCGTCAGTGAAAGTCGAGCATTACCCGCAGGAAATTCGATATCATACCCTTGCTGATCTCGGTTGCGCAGGCAGCGGCTAAAGAGAAGATCATTCGCGTAATCGTCGCCACATTTCGGGCATGTATCTCTCCCTTCACTTGCATTCGACGCTTATGCTCTGCCGTCGCTAGAATCTGATTTTGAAAGCTCCTTCCGCTAACCTGCCAGCCATGCTGGTCGCGCAATTACTCCCATTCTCTAAGAACCTCTCCGCTCGTAAATTTTCCGACGAGGACATTCTTGAAGACGTTCAGTTTGTCCGAGACGAGCTCGAACGCAATTTTGAGAGTTTGACGTGAGTGCCAATTTGAAATGTGGTCGTGCGATCTGCTAACGCCGACTCTAGGACCTATGACGAGTATGTCTCTGAACTGGCGTCCGGACATCTGTCCTGGACGCCTGTGCACGAGTCGGACGACTTTTGGCGGGAAAATGCGTCCAAGCTGAACGAAAAGGATTATGAACAGCTCAAGTTGGTATTATTTCACATGTTGGCACATCAAACCAACATCTCTCCAGGACCCTTGTCCGCCTGTTGAACACGGAGGATCCTCTCGTACTCGCCGTCGCGGTGCACGATGTAGGACAATACGTCAAACATTGTGAACGAGGGAAGAAGTAAGTGATCACGCTCCGGGTCGGTTCTGCCAGATCGATATCGCTTTTCTAGAGCTGTCACAGACCTGGGTGCCAAAGCGCGGGCGATGGAACTCATGACACACCCGAACCCAGACGTACGTTACCATGCCCTCGTCTCGGTCCAACACCTTGTCAGCCACCCATGGATTGCTGTATGACTGATGGACCCTGCATTCCCGGTCGCGGAACTAAGATGATGGGTAACGTACAGCGACGAAATATTTAATATTTCGTAGAACAGATGAACGACGACTATGATAGCGTATATCACGGCTGGATCCATGTCTCCGCAACGACGTCCAGTTCCTTCAAAGTGCGCGGCTCCTTGGAAATAGCATATGTGCCCGATTCAGCATCTACATCTGAGAGTTGGTCATCGATGAGCAGGACTCGGAGTCCGCCTGCGCAGACAAAACCGGTGCGGAGTGGCAAGAAGGTGAGTTCGAATGTTTGGCTCGCTTCGACACGGGGCAGGTCACTTGCTGAAGTGTCTTGCTGTGTGAGGTCGAAGGGGTCTAGTGGGATTGCAGATGGACCGAGGAACGAGCACCCACGGAGTTTTGCGTTCCTCGTTTCGTCAAGGGTTTCAAAATAAGGTGGCGGCAGCGATAACAGCGGGTCGCCTCCAGCAGCGACTAATTTCTGAGGTGATGACACTAAACTGACTGGCGCCTGCGTTGGCGTCGTCAGGGCAGACACATAGGGCGAAAAACGGGAGTGTGTCGGACTGCTGGCTACGGGGGTCTCTAATACGTTCTGAGCGGATGCACCTCGGGGTATGAGATGTTGCACGACCAAGCGAACACGTCGACGTTGGCCGCGCGGGATTGTGGCCGTGACGCTCAGCCTGAGTCCGAGCGTGAAGGCCTTTCCCACCCGGACCACATCGCCGGGGGGTGGCATGACGATAAGGTCGACATCCAGATCCGACGTGGACTCCGGGATGATAAGGGGTTGTATTCGTGTGCCCGAGGCCGAGGCCGCTGCGGCGGGGGACAGAGGGCGCGGGGTGGGGACCGGCGTTCCGGATTGGGGTCGGGGGCGGAAGGGGGAGCTGGGTCTGAACGTGCCGGAGGACGGTGAGCTGGGTCGGGATACTGGTAGTTGGGGAGAACGCGGTCGGGATGGGCTGGAGGGGGCACCTTGTGGTGCACGTTGGAGGTAAGAGGGGACAGCGCTAGCGGGGTGCGATGGTATCGATGGGGGAGGCTGTTGTGGGCCCGGAATTCTGCGCGAGAGCATCTGTAACGAGCACGGAGACGCACCCTGGATTCAGGCTCGGGGAGGCACGATAACGATCAGCGATACTCACAGAGGTTAACAGACGACCCGGCTCGCCGAATCGGGAGCGCCATGAGATATCAAGTCGGCCGAGGGGAACCACAGTCCCAGGAGAATGTGTGACTGGAAAGGTTTGTACGTGGGTGGGGGAGAGGATGTAGATATATTGGCGAATCACTTGGGGCTGCATGAGGGCCATTGAACCGGAAAAGAGGTGTGGTAGGGTCTGCGTGCCGTCGCCCGGGGGACCAGAGCCAGTGAGGCGGTTGGCGTCCAACGCACGCCAGCCCTCTGCGCATTCGAGTTCCATCCGGTCGAACCACATGGTTTCTTGTGTGGTGTTTTGGATATGGACTTCGAGGAATACCTTTTCGCGTTCGAGGGGATGGAGGAGCGCCGAGGGGGATTTCGGGGTGTGGACCTTGGTCTTGACGGACAGAGGATTGGTGACCTGTCCCATCGTCATGCAACAGCACACGCATCCATAAACGACGACGTACCGAAAACTTGTAAAATTTCCGAAAGCTCTGCAAGCTCGGGTCGTCCGCGCCCTCGACCGGTCCCGGTGCATAAGAATACCCAGGCGGAAGCCGATACGTGACCGTACACGCCAGCACATGTTGACCGAGCTCCTTCACCTCGTGATGGACGACGCGCTCAAGCGAGTCCCCCGCCGCGAGCGTACACCCCGCGTCACTGAGCTCGCACAGGAGCGAGAGGGAGGTCGCTGTTTGCATCTCGATGCGGACATGGACGCCTTGTACGGCTGCATGTGTTTCGTTGTTGACGGAGAAACAGCAGGAGAAGGTTTCGCCGAGCTGGACGGTGCCGAACGCGGAGGGAAGGGTGAGGAATTCGGAGAGGTGGGTGAGGTCGCGGAGGGTCTTGGGGTGGCCGGGGAGCGGGGATGTGCCCTGGAGGGAGAGAATGGAGGAGGTGGAATGGGCGGAGAAGGAGGAGGAGCTGGAGTAGAACGGCTCCCAAGCGGCCGCGAGTCCTGGCCGCTATGAGACGGTCATCGCTGTCGGTATCAGGGGGAAGCGATTTACGCACAGATACCCGCATGACCTTGAGCGATAGGAGATGGCCTTGTCCGTCCATACCCGCCATGTTGCAGCTTGTGGTAAAAGCGGACGATGGAGCATCAATTACAGGAAACCGTGCTAAACATACACATCTTCGTTCAATGCTACCAACCCGCCTGCTCAAAGGTCGAAGCCCGCTAGGACACGTAGCGATCCACTTCAGCATTGGCACGAAACAGCTAGCTCTTGCACAGACGCCCGTTTCAAATCCATACAACCCGATCGTTATTCGAGCTTCTTCCCAGTTAGGGCCTCCAATGAGGGATTTCACGCCATCGGGGCTCTTTGGCTTTCACCTTTTAACAATGCCCAACGCGACGGTACGGTCCCTGCTAAGATAGAGTGGTGCGTAATATATAATGACTCGGTACGGCATGCGAACAATGTAGAATCGTATCAAGTCCCCCTCGCCAATGTCTTCTTCAAGTCCACGTTCTGCTTCTCCAATCTCTGGATTCTCACCTGCGCCTCGTACAACCTCTTCATCAAGTATTTCCGTCTCTCCGTCGACGCCCGCTTGCTCTGCCACAGCGACTGAAAAAACCCCTCGGGACCTGTGATTTCTTGAAGCGTAGCGAGCTCGGCTTCGCAAGCTTTGATCGTGTCGCCCGCACTGGCGATTAGTTTGTCGTTTACCGCCATGTCTTGTGTCGCGCGAAAGACGGGGTCTACGACAAGGATGAGCGAGATCGTGATGATGGAGAGCACCCACCATTTACGAGTCTCTCAAAGGCGTATTTGAACACAGGTTTTCCGGGTCGTATAGAGGACGGTCGGCCTGATCAGTGTCTCAGAAGCCTTTTGACGCATGATCAAAATAGGCGCAACTTACCATTCGAAGTTCCGATGGAGATCAGCTCCGTGTGCTCCATAGAGCGCAGAGCAACTTCATCCCCCTTGAACGGGAAGTTGGCCAATACATCGTAATAAGGAAGCTACGTGTTCGGATAGTCGGTGAGCCTCGTCCAGGACTCATCAAACACGACATGATTCACCTCTGCTTTTTGCGCAAGCTGCTTGAGTACCGTCCAGGCCTGCTCCCGTGACCATGGCAGAAATTTGGCATCCTCGATGTCCTCCCCAAAGGCGTTCTTCCGGAGCTCGCCGATACTGCGGGAGATGATCTCTTCGACGGCGTCCTCAATGGCTTGACCGCTGCGGACTTTGTGGATTAGCTAAAGGTCATGGTTATTGTGGTCTTCAAGTGGGAGGGTGCGTCCACTGACAATCTCAAGATCGCTCGCGCGACCGCCAAGGCATTCGATGCTGGCTACCTCGGATTTGGCAAGCTCAGCAGTCATTCCGGCATCATGTAGACGTTGTTTCACGAACGCCAGGGTACTGCCAGTGTCTGCGTCGTACAGGGGGATCGAGTTTAAAGGTGTTGATGGGAGAGCTGGTGGCATGGAACGATGAACGAGTTATTGAATCATCAAAGATACTGTCATACCGCGTGTGATTAGCTTCGCATTCTCTCTATTGTCGCTAACCACGATAACATGTGCAATCTGAAGTGCGTTGGTCAAGCATGAAGAGACGTCATGGTACGATCGCCTACCTTTCTCTCAGCTAGGGTTGCCGCCCACTGGCTAAGCACTTTCTGTACTTCTTCCCTGTAGATGCTGCCGCGCGCACCGTAGTTCTTAATGACTACGACGGGAAGCGCCACAATGGCCTCGACCTCTTCCGCAGTTCTTTTCCTCTTTATAAGCTCGCCGTCCACCTTCTCTTGCTGAAGTTCCTCCTTCATTAACGCTTCGTCCTCCGCGCGGACCTTATCGCTATCCTCTACGTGGAATGCCTCGTCACCGATGCCAAGTTCGGACATGATACCGTTCCCGGCAACACAGTCTAGTCTACCATCGTGCCAAATGCCCTGGCGAAGACGCTCCTTTCGGTACGCTTCTTCAACTTTACGGGTTTCCGCTTCGCGCTGAGCCATAGATTCTCGCCTGGTAGCATTGCAAAGGGTTCGGTTTACATTGATGAGAGCTGATCCAGCTACTTCGAGGATCTTTTTCAGCTGGTCCGGGAGTGAACTGCTAAGACCAGCTTCACGTCTATGCGGTGAATAAAGGGATAATCACGCAAAGACGCGACGCGTTCGACTGACCTTTTTGGCCGATGACACCCGTGCTCGCGATATCGATAATATTGTTAAGAGAATTCAGGAAGGTAAAGATGGGTCTGTAGCCTGTTTGCTGCGCTAGAATAGTTACGAGCATGGTGTCAGAAGTGGCCTTGTTGAGCTCTGCACAATCGATAACCAGAGTTTTCCTGCGGATAATGCGTTTCAGGTGCCAGGAAACAGTCAGAAGCTTTACATACTTGCCTGCCACTGTCTTGCAATACGGCGGATACCAAATGCGACTTCCCGCTACCCTGCGGACCATGAATGAATGTAACTGTTACTGTAGAACTTATGAGCGACACCTGCGTGATGTTTTTAAGAGAACTAACATACGCGGAGGATCAGCTAAATAACTCCTCAGAGCACTTTCTGCGTCTCTGCGTTCTTTCCATCCACCTAGGCTCGTTTCCAGGCTGTCTTCAGGCGTGGATGAGAGGGACAATTGTTGAAAAGCGTGAGTTTGCAGCCACTTGAAGAGTCCATACTCTTTTGGAGGTTCAGCCTTCCGAGTGTCGATCAGCAAGTAGTTGCCAAACCTCTGTAATCGAACCAATTCAATATCTTCCCTTCAATGAAGAGCGCTCGAATGGGGTCAAAAACCTGTGCACGGTAGGTTAGTATGGGATTTGAATACTCGTTCGATACCTACGGTGTATGTTAATGTGCCGAGCAAGAAGAATAGAACCGGGAGGACTATTCTTGGATGGCTGGTGAGCCAATCGCGGATGGCATGAGCCTGGAGGGGTGGCTGGTAAAGTACTTGCAAGCGAGTAGGTTGGTCGTTACTCGGGAACTCGTACGCGTGGATGGCATTGCGTGCGACAACGGCCGAGCGAGCGCGTACAAACGCAAGCTGGGCGGTGCGAAGTACCCCAGCAGGGACAGGTTTCGCAGGGGTTAGATTCTGTAAACGACCGTATGGCTGTTGGGAAAGTAAAAATGGACGCTATAAAAGGAGTAGTCGAACAACTTGCACGAAATAGCTCGTAAAGGGTTTCCTCTGGGATATCGGGCCCTTTGAACCCAACCTCTAACACACGAGAGGGGAACCTATCCATATCCTGACGGTATATTATGAGTGGATTTTTACCATGCGGTGTAAAAACGGACCTCCAACCACGGTCGACCTTTGACAAGCCAGGCATTGCCCCAGTCAAGGCCAATCCAAGAGGGCATGCCGTGGTTGTCAGCTTCCGCCCTTAGTTCGTCTTCAATGTCTTTCAGAGCACCTTCTTTGTCAATGGCACTATAGGCAAATTTAACAAAGACACCGCCATCCTTTTGGTACGGGTGAAGGAAGAGAACCTTGAACCCGTGTTTCTTGACGACAGAAAGGCGAGATTCTAGTTCCCCTAGAAGTGACTCTTCACGAAATAGGCCAATATAATGGCGAACACTGTGGTAACGGTCAGGGGTGGTTGAGTGACGCGATCGGGACGAGCGCACTCCCAGATGCCCAGTCGAATGGGAAAGACTGAATCGACGAATAGCCAGCCCTCCTGTGCACGACCACATGTAAATACGACAAGCCCTGGCAATACACAATCACCAGGGCTCACTGCAGAGACGTCGCCGGCACTGTTTGTCAGCTTCTGGATGCGAGGGGCTCTCGAAGTAACTGCACGTCGCACAGCCGAGTTTCTCGCGATGCTTCGGACGACCAAACCAGCGACATTTCGAGGCAACATACGAGTTCCCTCTGCGTGCGCCGTGGCCGTTTCACTGGCAATTACGCAGTGGTAAACAACCTAGATGCCACTGACGTAATCATGAGAGAATCCTTCCTTTTATAGGCTTCTCTATTGCCAGGGCAAATTTGTTTTTACATGGTCTTGTTGACGGCGGGCCTCGTTCTCCACTACCACCATCGTTCACGCCCACGCCCACGCCCACGTCCGCTCCGCCATCCCGCTCACCGCCAAAGACAGGGATGACAACCGATACCCATCAGAACCACGCTGCCTCTCTCGCTCGCTCAAACTCGTTCTTTGGTGCCATCAAAAACATCGTTACTGCCCCCTTCTCCTGGTTTGCGGGTTCGGATGAGTTCGAGGACGCGAACGGAAAGCGGCGACGAATACAAGCTGCGTCCGAGGATACACTCGCGGACGATGGGGGCTTTCCAAGCAGAGCGAAGAGGATGAGGGTTAGCTCCCCCGACAGAGATACTCAAGCATACCTTGATCCTCCGAGATCGGCCTTCAACCAGCCGCGACGCACGTCATATCACTCTGCGTCTGCTTCTGTTAGCGACATGACCAGGTCTCCCCGGAAAACGCTACATATCCCGTCCTTGAATCAGTCGTCACGTAACCGACGTACGCTATCTCCCCTTCCCAGTGTCCCACACCTCAAACCCCAGGGGATCACCCGCACGATGTCCCTCGATCCCCCGTCTCACTCGAGTTTCTCGTCTCGTATACAGGCCGCCCCTACGATTGTGGATATCCCGTCGGAGCCAATTCACGAGGATTCCATGTCTACCGGCGAAGACGTACCCATGTCCCCACGACATCTCCGAGTTCGTTCGTCACTCACTCCTCAGCCTTCCGGCACTGCTTTCGGTCCTGTCGTCCCACCACGGAGGGAGCGTGGTTCAGATGAACCTCCTCCTCTGACTACTCTAATGTCAAATCCCATGTTCGTAAGACCGTCTCCCGCCATCCAGAAGCAGGTTGCTGCGGAACCTCCGAAGCAGTTGACCCTCGGAACCCTAATGGACTCTCAGCGTAGTGTACGTTCTACGTTCTTGTAGCACAAGCACAAGCCATTCATCATCTATTTCAGGCACGCGCACTAGTTCGTCAAAGTTCCATCTTGTTCGGAACAGGATCCATGACAGACGTTTCCGCACGTATGTCCACGTATCTTATTAAATGGTCCCCTTGCGACTCGATTTTATATTTAGCAGGACACTCCTGGCCGGTTAACAAGGCAGAGGCAGCTTTGCATGAGCTAGAGGTATATAAGACCCCGCTGCTGCCTACGCGATTGAAGGGCGCCGCTGCAGTTCCGGATATGTTCTTGCACAAGGAAAGGAAGCACATGACACTAATGACTGACGACAGACCTATCAAGCCTCGACTCGGAACGAAGAGTAAGAGGAGAGAAAAGGGAAAG
>JBBPMH010001077.1:0-12079 GCA_038090235.1 Pulveroboletus ravenelii
GACTGGACTAAGGTAATTTGGTCAGATGGATGGAAGTATGTGTGGAAAGTGACAGGAAAATCTTTACAAGGTAAGAAAGTACAGAGAACAGTAAAGTTTGAAGGAGATTCCTTGATAGTTTTGGGATACATGAGCTGGAATGGAGTGGGAATCCTTACAGAGGTGGAAGGGAGAATGAATGCTGAGCAGTATGTCTCCATTTTAGAGGATAATCTGCTTCCTACTATGGAAAAATCTGGGATTCCTGAAGAAAGCATTATTTTTCAACAAGATAATGACCTCAAGCATACCTCTAAAAGGGCCCAGAAGTGGCTGTATTTCAAGGTATCAAGATCCTTGATTGGCCAGCACAATCTCCAGACCTTAATTCTATTGAACATCTCTGGCAAATCCTCAAAAAAAAGCTCAATAGCTATGCAACACCGCCAAGAGGGGTTTGGGAGCTTTGAGATAGGATTGATGTGGAATAGGGCAAGATAGAGGCTAAGGAATGTCAAATATTAATAGAAAGCATGCCTAGAAGACTAGAGGCAGTGATAAAGGCAAAAGGAGGGCATACAAAGTACTAAAATCACGGAATTGAAATGTTGCTCAAATAAGTGTCCCAATGACATGTCATTTTGAAATTGTTATATCACAGTGCCATGGCAACCAAATAATATAACTAAGGGCTCATCCTCAGGGTCAGAATAAGGGCTATGGATGACCCTACAAGGGTCAGAGCTGATATGTTTTGGTTCTCCTGCAAATGTCAAGTCTTTCCAAAATGGCCAAACATTGGGACACTTATTTGAGCCACTGTAGTCACATCCCCATTGTGCCGCCATCCCAACAACAGCTGCAGTATTGAGATCAGAAGGGCAACTTGTCCCAAAATGTACTATTTATCTGTGACTTCGACATGACGTTTGTATACATGCTCTCAGGATGGGAAGGCTCAGCGACAGATATGTGTGTATATGATGATGTGATCACACATAATCTGAAGATCCCGCATGGAAAATATCTGCTTGGCGATGCTGGTTACCCACTCCATCCTCACCTCCTCGTCCCTTACCATGATATCCGCTACCATCTGGCTGAGTGGGGCTGTGCTAATGTACAGTATGTACTGTTGATCCTCTACTAATTTCTTGTGTGATTTGTGCGCCTCCAGCCCCCAGAACCACAAGGAACTTTTCAACCTTTGACATGCATCAGCCCGGAACATTATCGAATGTACTTTTGGCATTCTTAAGGACCACTTCCATATTCTCCACCTACCACTCAAATACAAGATCGATGTTCAATCCCAGCTGCCTGCTGCACTCGCGTGCATGCACAACTTCATACTCTTGTATGATTCTCTTGAGGATCACACCACAGAATCCAATGATTCCGATAGTTTTGATGTTGAAGAAGATATCACTGACTGTGACACTGGTGAGGGTCACACAGAGGCTAGTGCAATGCATGATGACATTGCACAGAAGATGTGGGATGACTATCAAAACATTCTGTGGGATCATCAAGATGATGATGATTGGGACTTAGATTGGGAGGAAATTGATGGTTGTTACGCTTGATCCCGAAGGGTTGAAGCGTGGACTTGGCTGAAGGTCAAGGACGAGGACTGTTAGCAGCGATTCAGCTGTTAACGGGGCGAGAATTGGGGGGTGTAGCCTGCAAACGACAGGGTCAAGGGTTTCTACTAACAAATGGTTGATAAGTTCCAAGGTTAAGGAGTCTTTGCCTAGCAATCAAGCTAGCAAAGGAGGCGAGGACAAGAGCTGAGTGCTCAGTTGAGTGTTGAGTGAAGACACACAGAGGAAGCAAGTAGATTGCCAAGTAGGTCTAAGTTAAGTTGACAAGTAGACCTACGAGGGTTTTTATAGTACTTTGGGAAACAACAAGGTAAGACAAGAACAATGAGGAAACAACAAGGATTGGTAAACGTATGAGTAAACTAACGAATAGCGAAAGGAACTCGGTGACTAATGATGGAACTACGAGCCCGATATGAGAGAATCAGACGAGAAGGCTAATGTTCAATGACTAATGGTGGAAACGAACAAAGAGACTAAGTAAAACGTAACATTACTCCCCGTTTAAGGCGAGGAGACACCGTCGACTTCCTAAAATTCCTGGTAACTATACCCTGGGGAGCCGGTCATGTTGCTGTAAGCTTCGGCCATAAATGGGTCATCGTTGGGAGATTCCACATGAGGAGGAGGGACAGGGATGGGACTCCCAGAATGCCTACGAGGGCGTGCACAAAACGGCTGTTGACGGCGGAGTCTGCGGGGAGGGGGTGATGGCGACGGCGGAGACAGGGGAAGCATCGGACAACAGGAGTGGCCGGATGAGGAGGAGGAGGAGGCCCCCCCAGAAGGGCGACGAGGGGAACGGACGGTGGAGAGGTCAACTCGCAGTGGAGTTCGCTGGGGGACTCCGGTGCGGCGGTGCACTATGGCACATTGGTATTGCGCGTGTCCAGGGGCCCAGGTGTGGCAAACAGGGCATTTGTAGAGTTCACAGTTTACTCGGACATGTCCGAGTCGGTGGCACTGGAAACACGCTTGTCTATAGAGAGGATGGGACGATGGAAGGGGCCATGGGTGTCATCCCCAATAAGAGAGTTCTTTTTACTCCAGGACTGCTACTTCTTCGGGGGTGAGGGGAACGGAGGAAGGTGAGGGGTTGTCGGTGTGTTCCAGGTCATCAAAATGAGTAGTGATGGAGCGGTGGTAGCGGGGTCGGTTGTATTCGGCTTTCTCAGCGAGGTAGCGATCGAGGTCAGCCATGTACTCCCCTAACCTCATTTGGTAACCAATTGATCCAAGATATCCACGAAGAATGGCACGGATCGATCATAGGCGGTGTTTGGCCACGATGAGGTCCGAGTGGGAGTGGAGGGAGTTGATCAGCAGATCGAGGTGACAGACCTCTAAGAAGGCATCAATTAGGGAAGCTAAGGGGGAGCCGGGGGAGAGGTCGTCATCCATTGGGAGGGCGAGACGAGGGTCAGCGACGTGCATCATGAGGAGGGTACAGTATTCCTCGTCGGGGAGATCATCCCGGAGGCATTGAGCGTAGATGGGGACGTCTGGGGGTTGGATCCCATCATTGTGGCTGTGGTGAAGTATATGCCACTCGCTGATGGTGGGGTGAGGGGTGCCAGAACGTGCGGGAGAGTCAACTAGTGAAGATAACATTACGGAGGAGGGGGAGGTTGGTCCAGTTGTTGGAGAACCTGATTGAATAAGATGAACAGGAGCTTGAATGCTCTCTGTTGGCTCCTGAACGGGCGGAACATCCATATTAGCAAGTGTTCTTGCTCCAGGAGAATCCGGAGCATTCCGGGGGTTAGAGGAGGGTACTCGGTGAGAGGAGCGAGAGGAGGCATCGGAGGTAGACATATAGTTGATGGAGTGGGAGATGGGATGGGGGAATAACTTTGGGTGGAGGCGTTTATATGCATTCAAGACAAGCAGGGCGTTATTCATTTCTGACTCCGAAACCCAAGAGTCTTCTTCTGCTGAGTAACCTTTCCATCGGACGAGGTATTTCTGATGGGATGGAGCTCCACGATGCCGTACAATTTTCTCAACTTCGTATTCTTCTTCTCCTTCAATTAGGTCAGGTGGTGGAGCGGGAAAATTCCGTCCATGTACGTTGTTTTCGTGATAGGGCGATAAGAGGGAGGCATGGAACATGGGGTGGATTTTCCATGTGGGGGGAAGTCGGAGTTCGTAGGAGATTGGTGATAAGACCTTTGTGATAACAAAGGGTCCTTCTCGTTTCGGGGCGAATTTAGGGCTGGTGAGGGAATGTTTTAAGTTCCGGGCTTCTAACCACACCTTATCTCCTTGTTTCCATGGGGTGAAGCCTCATGTGTTCCTGGATTTCATTACTTGGCGGGCTAATTCGTGTGCTGCCAGGGCTTCATCCCTTAGGTGAGATAAGAGCTTTAGTCGTGATTTGACAGCGGGAAGGTTTGTTTCCGCAATGATCGTGAGGAGAGATTTCGGTTCATATCCCATCATGAGATAGAATGGAGATTGGCCGGTAACGGAGTGGGGGCGGTGATTGTGAGTGAATTCCACCATTGAGATGTGTTCTGCCCGGTTAGTTGGATTATCGTGGCAAAAGATCCGGAGGTATGTTTCGACTTCTTGGTTGACCCATTCGGTTTCTCCGTCGGTTTGGGGGTGATAGGCAGTAGAGAGGGCAAGGGAGTATCCGAGGAGGGACACTAAGGATTTGGCGAATTCTGAGGCAAATTGGGGGCCTCAGTCCGATATGATCTTGTCGTAAAGTCCGAACCTAGTGTATACTTTGTGGAAAAAGAGGTGGGCAATTCCTTCGGCAGTGACGGATTTCTTAGTTGGGCACAAAATCACCCCCTTAGTAAGTCCATGGTCGACCACGACCAGAAGACTATCAAACCCATCGGACAGGGGAAGGTCCGTGATTAAATCACAGGACAGTTGCTGGAAGGGGCAAGTACAGGAGGAGGCGATGGGGGTTAAGGGAGCGACCGTGGGATGTGTATTCACCTTGTTCTGTTGGCAGAGGGCACAACCCTGGACGTAGTTTCGGACAAAGGAGGCCAGGCTGGGCCACCAGAAGTCACAAGAAATGAGCTGGCGGATTTTAAGAAAGCCAGGGTGGCTGGCGGAGGGGTGATCATGGCAGGCAGAGACGGCATCGTGACGGTGGGAGTCAGGTAAGTAGATGCGGCCCTGGTAGGTGAGGATGCCAGCCTCGAACTTCCAGTCTGAGAGGCAGGAGTGGAATTGTGATGGGACCATGCCCTTGAGGGCATGGAGTGCGTTAAGCACGAGGGGGTCAGTAGCGGACGAGGCAGCAACTTTCACAGAGAGGTCAGTGTCAATCAAGTTTATAAAAAGGTCAGCTGGGAGGAGAGTGACGTCGACGTTGTCATCATCATCACCTTTGGTGTGATCAGGTCGACGAGAGAGAGCATTGGGGGCTGCAAGAGAGGAGCCCGGGACATGGATAAATTTAAGATCAAAGTCGGCCAGGTCAAGGAGCCATCGAGCCTGTCGGCGGTTGAGCTTGTGTGGTTCCCGAAAGTAGGTGAGATTCTTGTGGTCAGTTAGGACATTGACCGGGAATGCTGAGCCATGGAGGTGGTGATGCCAGGTTTTGAGAGCACGGATGACAGCAAGGAGTTCTCAGTCATAGATGTCATAGTTTCATTCAGTGGGGGAGAGGGATTGGGAGAGGTAAGCGCAAGGTTTGAGGTCGCCATTACCATCCGGTTGAAGGAGAATTCCACCGGTTGCCCATTTAGAGGTGTCAGTCGAAATGGCAAAGGGTCGGATGGGGTCTGGCAATTGGAGGACTGGCTCGGCGAGAAAGGCGTCCTTCAAGGCTTTGAAGGCTGTTTCACAAGATGTCGACCAGTCCCACGGATGATCCTTCTTTGTAAGGTCAAGAAGGGGTCAGGCGATGGTGGAGTAATCGGGAATGAATCGACGGTAGAAGTTGGCAAAGCCAAGGAATGATCTGACGTCTTTAACCTTGGTGGGTGTAGGCCAATCTGCGATTCCTGCCAGTTTTATGGGGTCCATGGCAAGTTCGCCAGGTTTGACTATCATGCTGAGGTATTCCACCTGTTTTGCAGCGAACTTGCATTTTTCTAGTTTGAGATGGAGATGGAGTTCTTCCATTCATTTCAGAACGCAGCGAATTCATTCAACGTGGGTCTTCTCGTCGGGGGAGAAGATGAGGAGGTCGTCCATATAGATGACGAGCCAACCTTCCGCGATGAGATCATGGAATGAATCATTCATAAACCGCTGAAAGGTGGCAGGGGAGTTGGTGAGACCGAAGAACATTACCGTGGGTTCAAAGAGTCCTTTATGTGTAACAAAGGCTGCTTTCCAGCAGTCCGACTCTTTGATACGAATGTTGTTATAGCCCCATTGAACGTCGAATTTGGTGAATACGTTAGCTCCTTGTAAACGATCCACGAGATCAGAGATGAGGGGAAGGGGATAAGTGTCGCAGATGGTATGTTGGTTCAGGTATCGGTAGTCCTGGCAGGGATGGAGTTTCCCATCTTTCTTTTTGACAAAGAAGAAGGGGAAGGACTGAGGTGATTTTGACGGGCGGATTTTTCCTGAACGGAGGTTTTCCTCCAGGAATTCTTCCATGGCTTTTTTTTCTTCTTTGGTAAGAGAGTAAAGCTTGGCGGATTTCGGTTTAAAGGTTTCGTCTAGTTCAATGGGGTGGTCACAGGGTCGATTTGGAGGAACATGGTCAGCTGATTCCTTGGCGAATACAGATGCAAAGTCAGCGAATTCCGAGGGAAGGATAGTAGTTTTCTTTTCTGGGAGGGCGTGGATGGCTAGATCGGTGGCTGTGGTAAGTTTTCTGACCATTTCCACTTCTTTCCAGTTTTTCCACTCGGAGTGAGTAGGGAACCTTCCTCCTTTATCATAGTTCAGGTAGATGTAGAGATCCTTGTCCCATTTCTCGTCGGTGTCGATATGCCGGATATGGTGGGAGTTGGGACGAGGCGTTTTTCGAGCGGCGTGTTCCATAAGCCACTTGTCTAGTGTTGGGTTGGCCGTTCCTTGTGGGGATCCTCTAGGTCCAGTTTCTGGCAGGGATTCTGAAATAGGAAGGGTCAGTGTGTACGTTGGCCAATCAATGGTGGGGTTGGCTTTCTTAAGCCAGGTCATTCCTAGTATGACCGGGGTGTCTCCAAGGTGCATTACGCTGAATTCCTCAGAGTAACAGAGGTCCACTAGGTGAAAATCTATGGTGATGGTGTATTTTATTTCGCTGCAGCGGTTGGGGGTTGAGTCAGCATTTCATACTGGAATGGGTTGGGGAAGTCGAGTCATAGGGAGTCGGTTTTTCTTGGCGAATTCCCAGTCAATGCAGGAGCAGCTTGCTCCAGAGTTGAGGACAGCGTGGGTTCTGACGTCTTTTGTTTTAGGTGCAAGGATGAGGGGCAGGATAATGGCTTTCGATTTCCTTGCTACTAATACATGGGAGTTAGGAGAAGTTTGCGTCAGAGGAACTTCTCCTTTTAAAAAGATGAATCCCAGCTTCCGAATGTTACTCTTTTCACATTCTCCCCCTTCTCTTCCTCTTCGTCTTCAATTTCTTGAAGTTTTGGGAGGTCGTCGGTTTTTACCCTTTTTACCTGTCAAGGTTGGGTTTTGTTGCTAGCGAATGTTGGGCATTTGTTGGACATGTGTCCCAGTTGGTGGCAATGGAAGCAGAGTTTCTTTTCGAAACATTGCTTTCTTTCCGCGGGGGTGAGTTTTCCTACTCGGATGATGTCTATGTTCATGGCATCTGGATCTCAAGTGGGGGTGGTTGCTTTTCCCTGAGTCTGGGAAAAATAAGAGAACTTGGTCCGGCTTCCGGAATTGAAAGCTTCAGCTCGTTCCCAATGAGTGACGAAATACACTGCTTTGGTGTACCAAGACTCTATTTTTTCTGGGACGAAGTCTATGGCAAAAATCCATTGTCGAACTGTTTCAGGGAGTCCTTCTGCGAAGAAGGAAACAAGGACGTCCTCTTCAGTTACTCCGCTAATGGCCACTTGGTTCTTGAACTCAGTGATATAGGCATTGAGATCTTCGGTTTTCCGAACCCTGGTGCGTGCTAGCCAGTGGATTGCTTGGGCCTTGGTGTCTTTGTGTTCAAATGTAGCTTTAAAGTCAACTATGAATTCAACCCAGGTCCCAAAATTTCCATTGGCTAGGACTTTGGTTCGGAACGTGTTAGCCCAAGTTGAGGCTGATCCCTTGGTCATAAAGGAGAGAGTGAAGGCGATTCGCTTATCGTTGTTGTTATAGATTTCCTTGTTGATTATAAGGTAAATATCGACGGAGTTGAGCCATGGGATTGCTTTGGCATAGGTTCCATCGAAGTCGTCAGGTTTAGAGAGACGTAGTTCAGTAGGTTTGTTCGACATGGGGGATGGGGGACGAGAAAATGGGGGTGGGGTTGGTGGTCTGCGAGGTGGTTGGTTTCGTCTAGCATGCCACTCATCTCTTTGTTGACGTAATTCCTCGGTTTCTAGGTGAGGGTAAACCGGTCGTCGGGTAGTTGGGGTTGGAGACGGGGGAGTTGGTTCTCGGGGGAGGGAGAGCCCTGCTGAAAGACATTGGGCAAGTTCAGTGTCCTCCTGTTGTTCGGCAACAGAGGAGATAGGTACGTTGGGGGTCGGTGAATGTCGTTCTTCACTTGGTTGTGGGTCAGGGTCGGAGTCGTCAGTGTCTCTAGTGGTTTCTTGGGCAGGTCCGAGAAGGTTATCAAAGAACGAGGTTTGGCGAGGTTGGGGTGCTCGTGGTGACTGAGGTTGTCGTGACAATGAGGGGCGTTGGGGTGGGCAGTTGGAGGAAATGTTGGTGGCTTAGGCGGTGCTAGCCGCGACAGTAGAACTTAGACCTTTTATTACGCTTGATCCTGAAGGGTCAAAGCGCAGACTCGGCTGATGATCAAGGACGAGGGTTGTTATTAGCGAACAGCTATTAACAGGACGAGAACGAAGAGCATAGCCTGCAGGTGGCAGGGTCAAGGGTTCTATCAACAAACGGTTGATGGTCGAGAGGCCTTGCCTAGCGACAAGCTAGCAAGGGAGACGAGGGCAAGAGCAGAGCGCTCAGTCGAGTGTAGAGCGAAGACACACAGAGGGAGCAAGTAAATTGCCGAGTAGGTCTAAGTTAGGTTGACAGGTAGACCTACGAGGGTTTTTATAGTACTTTAGGAATCAACAAGGTAAAACGAGAGCAATGAGAAGACAACAAGGATTGGTAAACGTATGAGTAAACCAACGAATAGCGAAAGGAACTCAGTGACTAATGATGGAACTACGAGCCTGATGCGAGAGAATCAGACGAGAAGGTTAATGTTCAATGACAAATGGTGGAAGCAGAGTGGAAACAAGTCAAGAGACGAAGTAAAACATAACAGGTTCTCTTTGATGTTCAGTTCCCAGAGAACAACCACCCAGCTCCTGCCTTCGCCAAACTGAATGCTCAGTTTGTGCGATTAGCTGAGGTGAAGTATGAGATACCTCAGAACATACAAGTAATGATGGCGCTAGCAAAGCTGCCAAAATACACCAATGTCCTGTCCCAATTCATCAACCAAGCTTCCATTGCAAAGTCTGGCAATGATACATCCCCTCCTCCTGAAAAAACACTCCAGGAGCTGGAAACCCTCATCACTGCTGCCTGGCAGCAATACTCTTCTCGTCATTGCCCTACTCAAGCTGAGCAGCATGCAAATAAGGTCTCTGCTGTTAAGCAAAAGGGAGGAGATCCCCAGTTCTCGCAACAGCAGTAAGGTGGAGATTCTTCCAACCCATTGGGGAACAAGAAGAACAAGAAGACACATCAAGGCAGGAGATCGAAGCAGGGGGAGGAAAAACAGGAATGACAAAAGGCAGCCAATGCTGCCAAGAATGCCACTACTGCCACAACCTCCTTCACCTTCTCAGCTGCGACGATTATCTTGCCTGCCGATCTACCAACTTTTTCCACTGTAACTGACCCTCGTGTCTCATCACACACCTCTGGTGCAACCCACTATGGCCCACCAGCCTTCCCTCATACCTCCAACGCCATTTCACTGGCACATTGCTTGGAGATTGTACCTACCATAAAAACAGTGAGAATGCTTGACCCAGTCGCCAACTGCCACCTTGAAGAAGACAGCCTCCCTGCCCCTCATTGCCCCCTTCAAGGGTGAATTACTGAAGTCCCTGAGAATGTCCCCATGGACATAGAGAACCAGGTCTCCCTCAGAGAAGAGGATGACTACCAGGATAAGTTCCTGGAGAACATCTTCGACTTTGATGGTAAGGAACTTGAACCCACTGCCAGAGAAGGCTCCTACCCATTTATTGCTAACTTCGACTCTGTTAATGACCATCCTGCCCTTCTCCTTGGTCTCCCAGGATACCAAGCTGCAAGGGCTAGCCCAGGTCACTCTGCCTTCTCTCAACTGCCTCCCCAGGCAGAAGAAGAAGAATCAGAGCATAAGTCTCAGCAGATTGGACCCCTGCCTCATCCTGGGATGACAATGACCTGGATGAGATTTATGGGGAGGACTCTGGATACTTCACCGTGACTTGGTCAGTCACCACTACTTCCTCTCTACACTCAGACACTGATGAGCAAATCCTTTTGCCACAGAATGCATTATATCACGTTTGTGCTGCATCTGTAGTAGGTAGTAAATGGGAAATACCACCTGCATTGCCATCTATATTGTGTGATGATTGCAACAAGACCTCAGATAAAGGGAAACAGCAACAACATGACCATTCCATGCCACCAGATCTGTGGCTCCTTAACTCAGGTGCCTCAGCACACTTTACACACAATATAAAGGATTTTGCGGAATATGTTGAGTACACAGAACCCAGGTACTCGCAAACTGTGAATGGAAAAGCCCCAATCTTAGGAAAGGGCACAGTCATCATTGACTTTAAAGGCACATCTGTGCAATTGTCGCCAGTAGTATATATGCCCCATTGTCAACTAAAGTTGATATCAATGGGCACTTTGCTCAAAGACCAGTACCTTACTCTAATGACTGGCCCAGGTTGCATTGATTTCTATGACAAATGTTCAAAAAGAACAATCCTCTTATTTCATTCACATGGAGCTGATACCATGTTCTGGATGAACACACCAACTATTAAGCCACAAACTGAACAAGTTATGGCTACTGTAGACTATGATCTGCTTCATCACCACCTTGGGCATCTCTCAAAAGATGTATTGAGTGCTATGCAAAAACACTTGAAAGATTTTCCAGATATAGACATCCCTAAGAAGGAAAAAATCTGCCCTGAATGTCAATTGGGCAAACAACCCAATAGGTCATTCCCTCATACTGAGCGAAGAGCTACTGTGCCATTTGAGCTGATACACTCAGACCTCAAGTCATTTGAGGTGGAATCATACCATAAATATAAATATGCCATCATCTTTTATGACAATTATATATCAATGGCATGGGTTACCTGCCTACGATCTAAAAATCAGGCCCTTAAGGCCACCAAACAGTTCTTTACCTTTATAAAGAATCAGTATGATGCCCAGATAAAGGGTTTTAAATCTGATGCTGGAGGTGAATTTACATCGAAAGCATTCAGAGAGTACTTAAAGGATCTAGGAATCATCATACATCAATCAGCCCCCTATGCACATCAACAGAACAGACGTGCTGAGCAATTGATTTGCACACTGATGGATAAAGCACAGGCGATGCATCTTCACGCTTGCCTCCCTGATTCATACTGGGAATTTGCATTGTTGCATGCTACCCATATATATAACATTATACCAATGAATAGACTAAATTGGCATACCCCCCATGAATTACTTCAGGGGGAGAAGCCATCTATCTCCTATCTGTGTATTTTCGGATGCGGTGCTTATGTCCATCTTTCTGATGAGACTCGAAAGGGAAAATTGCAACCCAAGTCACAACTTATGTTGTACCTAGGCATTGCCCCTGGCTCTATGAACAATCACCTATTCATGTGCCCTAACAACGCACTTCATATATCTGTGCATGCAATATTTGATAAACACCTTTTTCCTCACTGTTCAGCAGTGAAACCTCATAAACCAGTGACATGCCCTCTGCACAAACCGCATCTTCCTCATGAGTCTGAAGGATCTGACTCTGATTCTTTGGACTTAGATGATCTACCACAGGTTCCTTCACCTATTCCTGTGTGTGAACAGTTACCCTTGCCTACTAGAGAACCAACACCACCACCACCCCCTGTGACACCTCCTAGGGCCCCTAGGGCCCCTCCAACTCCACCACCAAGGCCTAGACACTCTGAGCGAGTCCACCGAGCCCCTACGTGACCTGGAAATGTGTATGGAGAGAATAAACACCTGCTCCAACAAATCAAGAATGTTAAAAAGGAGTCTACCTGGTGAAAGTTGGTCGGTGGTGCACCTGCTCCCATTCCTGATACACCGCCTGTCCTGGGTGGACTACCTACCTCCCCCACACCGTCTAAAGAAGATGTAGACCATCTCACCCATGAAGGGGGAGATGCGTTATTAAGTTTCCT
>JBBPMH010001078.1:0-12039 GCA_038090235.1 Pulveroboletus ravenelii
TGATCTAGTCAAATAGGTTTGATAACATCCTTAGGCAACTGCATGGGTATGTGATACCCATGGTGGGTCATGGGTATGGGTATCTGTGGGTATGGGTAGGGGTCTGACTATCTGATACCCACACCCACACCCATACCCATGCTGGTGGGTACATACCCATCATGGGTATGGGTATGGGTATGAGCTCAGATACCCCAGGGTATACCCACGCAGTTGCCTAGATATTAGTCCGTCTGCCCTTGCAATGACTGAGTTGATCCTTATACCAATTCCCAGCATCCAGCCTAAGCTCCAAGACTTCATCTTCTTCAAGCCATTCCATGGGGAATCTTCTAGGTTGATGACTGGGCTACTGAGCACTGGCAGGGCTCATAACCTATTAATGCAGTATAGAGAGAAGTAGTCAAAAGGACTACAACAGTAGCTCAGTATAGTTAAATGTTATATACAACAACTGTAAGTACACCATGATTAAGTAATCCAGTGGCTGTACAACTGCACTACGTTTGTGACAAGGTGCATATTAAATATGCAACAACACATATGAGTTCCATTCCAGAATCCATTAGACCACCATACCTGATGGGTATCATTGTGAAGCACCTGCACCATATGGATCTATATGAAAGCACTGCTTAATACAATATATTTTTGCATGCAGTTTGTCTGTGAATATATCCTTGTAGTGACTTCATATTAGATAGCATTATGGTACAGAGTTTGAGAGAAAAACAATAGTACAATGAGTAAGGAATGGAATCAAAACTGCAGAGAAGAAGGAGTAGTAAATAAAAATCAAACTTGAGGCAAAAGGCCATTGCAGATGAATGACCTAGGAGTGGAAACCTGTGTTATACAGAAAGGGAAAGGCAAGCAAAATTGTAGGAACATTGGCTTGACATGTATAATTTTCTTCTGATCTGACAAAAATCAAACCCAACATCAGTTTTGAATAAATGGGAGCACTGGAACAGGTAGCCATCATGATAGTAGTAGTGCAAGTTTCCGAGGGGATCAATTGTGCACAGGAAGCGCAAGTAATCAATTAAAGGAGTACTGTGACAATTAGCACCAAGCTTACTGCCATATACACAGTACTGGCAAAATTGGTGTGATTTGTACACCCAAAGACCTTTATAAAGGGGTATAATCACATTATCAATCAGGGTGCAATATTATTTACATTGCATTCATTTCTCCAATGATAACTCAGTTATATGTCTCAATCATAATTATTAAGTTCCAGTCAGTGGTGTGACTATGTTTGGATCGGACGCAATGTGATGGAATTCAGGGCGCTCCTTGGTAGTGTCGCCACACTGGTTAAGGGTTTCCAGCTTACGTACCGTGCACAGCCCACGATCACGGATGCATCGTACTGGTTCAGATTCATCCCAGGCCGCGCAAACCAGTTTGTGATCCTTTATCACACCCGCCGATTAATCGATGACCCGATTGTACTTGATCTCTCCTCGAAAGGCCATCCCTTTTACACTCTTGTGCGCTTGCCTCCATGCCAATAATCTTGCTCAACACGAACGTCCAGGTAACTCGTTGACTTATCTCAAGTGCTACAAATACTGAACAATGCGACAAATAAGCTTGATTCGGAGGACGCTAGGAAAGCGTTCATCTCCGATTTCTCCAAGGTAAGACCACCTACAGATACCTTGGATTGTCGTGCACATCACAACAAATGCATGTAGTTTTGCGCAAAGACGGTCGGTAAAGACGAAAAGTACTTTAACGTGGAAGTCTCCTTCAATCCCCACTTCATGCACGGGGGCACGTTTGAGCCTGCAACCAAACTCCATATTGTTTGTATATCGTTCAAGGTCACAATCACTGATCGCGCTGATACTGTCCTGCGCCGGGATAGATGAGCCTCAGTAACATCAACCCCACTAACTCGCAGATATGGTCTAGGGAATTCTCCGCCTACTTTGAGCAGAAACTCGGCGTGCCAGCTAACCGAGGTTATTTGTGAGCATCAGACATGGACGTCGCCAGAGATTAGCCGACCTGATGATCTGTATTAGGACTTTCACGGACCCTGGTGCAGATTTCGTCGGGTAAGTGGCCTGGCTGTAACCCGGCGCGATGAAGCCACGCATGCAGGTTTACTCATTTAACTCATTAGATGGAATGGAACGACGATAGGGGCTTTGCAAGCAGCGTCGGCACGATAAAGTGGAACGCGCGCCGACCTGTGCTATCTGCAGCCTGCCCGAGTTAGAAGTAAATGCGACGGTGGAGCTTTGTCTGTACAAGATTTGTATGTGTATGATAACATGGATGTTGTGAGGATCTGTAGTTGTACCATGCCAGTGACTGATGCCGGTATTTGCGTTGTTGTGTAGGCGAGTGCTGGATTGTAAGCGGAATGAGATCATTCCTTCCCATCAATCGACGAGCAACCGTAGAACGGCATCCCACGGACTGAGTATGGATGGAGTAGAATCTCAAGCCCTGTTATGCATGACCCACGGTCCAACTCGTTCAATTCGATGCCAACCACACCTGTGCTCTTTAATGATCGGGGCCGCGCGAACCGGCCTCGCCATGTGCCCTCGATCGATCGACCGCCTCTGAGTATGGTAAGTCAGGCTGGCCTACAAGTGTCACCACCTGAGTCGATCAACAAGATTAGCAGAATCGCCTAATATACCGGTCATCTCAGTGATAACATGCTCTTCATAAAATGTTGCTCGCTCGCTCCTGTCGGGAATTATCTACGCGCCTGCAATTGACCACGGTTCGTAGCAGCGTCATTTCTCGGAAAAACTTGAGGGGTGCTTCCAACCACCTTTGTGCCTCTGGCAAGTTGGACATTGAACGTGAACTTGGATCTCGCAGCGCTCTGCCCCGAACCTGATATTACATGCAAAAGGGCAAAAACACACGAGATGCCGCTATGAAAAGCCACTCCTTTTACATGATACTCAATCGACTTGTGCTGTTCGTGGGTCGGCACCGCTCGCAGCGCGGATATTGACGACACCCCCAGCGACGGAGCTGAGGGCATGAGCGTAGAAGAAACCCCCTCATGCCAGCAACTCTTGCTCGACAATACAGAGCACGTCTGTTATCAACAGCGGCCAGCCAAAACGTCTACGATCTTCCATTGTGATGAGGTCTGGCGCCCGGACAACACCATGTTCACGAAGGTAGGCAGGGTTACCCGGATCGTGCTCGTCGGTGGCGATGTAGATCCTGTAGTCTTGAGATAAGATGGAGGTGGGTCACGAGTCGCGTAACTTACAAGTTATTGTAAATCGGGATTGATTAGAACAACAGGGACAGCGTAGGTGCCTGGGGGTAATAGAACGAAGGATATCTCTCCGTATGTCCAGGTGGTCCTTGATTCGTTGAAGGTGATCTCCGAATTCTGTCTGCATGACCCAATGATAGCGTATGACTACGATGCAAATATCAGACGTAGACTTAATTACGCGGCTGAATCACACTCACAATCACCGCGCCGCATGTGGGCGCCCAACCACATTCGCCCGTCCACAAGCTCCTGCATTCGTCGAGCCATTGTCGCTGACAGCGCCATGATGCTGTCAGTGTGCTGCATTTGGAATAATACAAGTCGTGCGAATGCATCCCTCGCGGATGTGGTAGAGAATCGCAAACTAGCCTTTAAGAAGATGAGCCCCGCGCGTGTTCGGGACGTCCACAAACTACCTACCGGCTTTCGTTCGTAGTAGATTTCGCCTGAGGAGAAAAAAGAACATCCTCAGTTAAGTGGTAGTAATCGTCCACGAATCCACGAGTCACATGGAATCACGAGGCGCCACTTGTTTGATTGGATTGACGACGTTTTTGACATAATCCATACCGAGACTGGATTTGTACTTGTGGTGAGAGAGCGGGTATCAGGTCCCAAGTGAGTTAACTCACGCTCCGTCAAATGTGTACAAGACCTCCCAACCGTTGTCGTTCAGGTATTGGGTAAGGTCTTCATCCGAAGCGACCCTCCGAATCCCACTGTCCTGAAGTATCTGGCGGGCTTTTCCGAGACATATAACGTATTATCTGCCGGAGAGTGCCTGTTCAAGGGTCAGACATGCCTGTATCTTGGGTGGACTTGGCCAACCACTATACCCACCCTTTCCAGGATCGCCAGCAAGTGCGTCCCATTGATCGCGCGTTTTCATCTCATCCGATAATCTATCGACACGGTTGAGGTTCTAAGGATCATACCACCAGTTCTTGATAACGTGCAGGCTGGGTGGGTTCCCTTGAGCGTCATGCACATTCTAGTTTTGGTGATATTTTTGTGTCCCACTGTCCATTACTGAGCTCGAGATCTTCTGAGAGATCGGTACTCGGCAACAGTGAGGACTAATTGGGAGCGCCGGAGGTGAGTAAGATTGAGCATGACAGGCATGGGCACCCGCCATCCCACCTGCTGTTCTTCTGGTAGTTGCCGCCACTCGTCCGAGTTGATGGCATCGCCTCGATTAACCATTGGGCACATATGCTGCGCAGAACGCACGTTGCAACAGTTGGACATGTGCCCGAGAAAGTGTGGTAGTACTCACTTTTCGAATTCACATGAACGAGCGTATATATATGAGGGTATTATGACAGTGCGGTTGAGTAGTGAACTATGACAATGAGCAGTCTCGATGACATAACGCATCTAGGGGTGAGTAAGCGCAAAAAGACCTCGAGCAGCGAGTGGCCAACATTGTTACATCCTAAGCCCATACTGCAGTCTCGAGGATAATATCCTCTCGTCTCTGCCACCACGGAACGCATTTCTTCGAGGGCCAAGTCGTCGCTGGCAGATTGGTCTGGGTGAGCAGTATCACGTTTC
This sequence comes from Pulveroboletus ravenelii, assembly GCA_038090235.1. NCBI lineage: Eukaryota > Fungi > Basidiomycota > Agaricomycetes > Boletales > Boletaceae > Pulveroboletus > Pulveroboletus ravenelii. The sequence continues at coordinate 4,829 of JBBPMH010001078.1, forward strand.
GAGGTAATCGTGGTTGCTCAGGTAAGTGGATTTCAGGATGTCAAATGGGAAGGAGCAGAGCTCGGCCTTGTGTGCTGGGTTTGCAATGCGGCTCTCCGCAAGTCGAAGGTCACCTCAAATGGTTCACCATTCCACCTGTCCATTCTATTCATGAGGACATCCGTGAATTGAATTTTCCGAATGTCCGAATGTCCGTCCGCGTCCGAACTGTTCAATGTCCTCGTTTAAACTCCTCTCGAAGCAAGGGGAGGTCACATGACGGGTGTCACCGATGTCCTCAACCAACACCGAGATACGAGCGGCCGACCCAAGGTAAGTGGATTAATCGGATCGTGCGTAATGTAATCGTCCCCCACAGTGATCTAAGAGGAGTTGGCACTATGTTTCGTACAGCGCATACATTCTTTTGTAGCCAGATCTGTCCACTAGGAAAGCGCAGATGCCCTAGAAACAGATTTGAATCTCGATCCAATTGATGCTACCATATGGAACATGATCGTTGGGTTGCTGTCTTCGATTGTATGCTCGCACAGTGAGCAATGGATACCAATTAGTATTATTTGACTATTTTATAGGATAATTTCAAGGTCTGAGCTCAGAGACTTCATGGTGGGTAACGACCGCTCCTCTGAAATTGGTTTCGACAGCCTCCGACATCCTGCAAGGCGTTGCACTCAACAATCACAGCCTCCATTCAAGCTGTCAATGCTGCCGTCGAGTCAACCGTACGGAGGGCTGTGAAGCTCATTGTTCCTCGTAAGTAACCATTCATCCCTGTCGCTCCAATGACTTCCTTACCACGCTTTATGCTCTACTATTCCTGGGTTAGCAATATCAATGGCCGTCGAGCATGTATTTTCTCAAGGTCGGCATCTACTTCACCTCATTCGTAACCGCTGATCGCCCGCATCACCACGGGCTCTACTTTGCCTGGGCTCATGGCTACGATGTGACCTGGTGCTGTACGACGACTTAGTTGAGATAATGAAGGGATGCAAGAAGAGAAAGTCCAGGGACTCAGAGAAGGGCCGAGTGGATTAGCGCCGCAAATATCTACATGCATTCCTTGTAGTCCTTGATGATAATCCGCGGATATGTCTGTCACACCGCGGGTCTGCTATGCTCAGTCTTACTCACCTCCGGCGCTCCCAATTAGTCCTCACTGTTACCGAGTACCGATCTCTCAGAAGATCTCGAGCTCAGTAATGGACAGTGGGACACAAAAATATCACCAAAACTAGAATGTGCATGACGCTCAAGGGAACCCACCCAGCCTGCACGTTATCAAGAACTGGTGGTATGGTCCTCAGAACCTCAACCGTGTCGATAGATTATCGGATGAGATGAAAACGCGTGGTCAATGGAACGCACTTGCTGGCGATCCTGGAAAGGGTGGGTATAGTGGTTGGCCAAGTCCACCCAAGACACAGGCATGTCTGACCCTTGAACAGGCACTCTCCGGCAGATAATACGTTATACGTCTCGGAAAAGCCCGCCAGATACTTCAGGACAGTGGGATTCGGAGGGTCGCTTCGGATGAAGACCTTACCCAATACCTGAACGACAACGGTTGGGAGGTTTTGTACACATTTGGCGGAGCGTAAGTTAACTCACTTGGGACCTGATATCCGTTTTCTCACCACAAGTACAAATCCAGTGGCGCCTCGCAATTCCATTCGCGGATTCGTGGACGATTACTACCACTTAACTGAGGACATTCGTCTCCTCAGAGGCGAAATCCACTGCGAACGAAAGTCAGTAGGTAATTTGTGGACGTTCCGAACACGCGCGGAGCTCATCTTCTCAATTTGGGGCCCGTTTGCGATACTCCACCACATTCGCGAGGGACGCATTCGCACGACTTATATTATTCCAAATGCGGCACACTGGCTATGGCGCTGTCGGCAACAGTGGCTCGGCGAATGCGGGAACCTGTGGACGGGCGAATGTGGACGGGCGAATGTGGACGGGCGCCTACATGCGGCGCGGTGATTGTGAGTGTGATTCAGCCGTGTAATTAAATCTTCGCCTGATATTTGCATCGTAGTCGTACGCTATCATTGGGCCATGCAGACAGAATTCGGAGATCACCTTCAACGAATCAAGGATCACCTGGGCAAAGGGAGAGATATCCTTCATTCGTTCCATTACCCCCCGATCTTTAGGCACCTACGCCGTCCCTGACGTTCTAATCAATACAACACCAACCGCCAAACAAGGGTGACTTGTAAGTTACGCAACTTGTGACCCACCCCCATTTTATCTCAAGACTACAGCGCGATCCGGGTAATCTTGCCTACGTTCGTGAACACGGTGTTGTCCGGGCGCCAGACCTCATCACAATGGAAGATCGTAGACGTTTTGGCTGGCCGCTGTTGATAATAGACGTGCTCGGTATTGTCGAGCAAGAGTTGCTGGCGCGAGGGACTTTCTTCTACGCTCATACCCTCAGTTCCGTCGCTGGGGGTGTCTCAATATCCGCGCTGCGGGCGGTGCAGATCCACGAACAACACAAGTCGATTGAGTATTATGCAAAAGGTATGGATTTTCATAGCGGTACCCCGTGTGTTTTTACCTTTTTGCATGTAATATCGGGTTCGGGGCAGAGCGCTGCGAGGTTCAAGTTCACGTTCAATATCCGACTTGCCAGAGACAAAAAGGTGGTTGGAAGCGTCCCTCAAGTTTTTCCAAGAAGCAACGCTGCTACGAACTGTGGTCATTTCCTGACAGGAGCGAGCGAGCAACACTTTATGAATAGTACATTGTCACTGAGGTGACCAGTATATTGGGCGAGGTGCCAGACCCGTTTCACTAACCTTGTTGATCGACTCAGGTGGTGACACTATTGCAGGCTAGCCCGCGCCGATTCAACAGTCGAGCGCCCTTACCATCATACTCAGCGGGCGGTCAATCGTGGGCACATGGCGAGGCCGGTTCGTGCGATCATTGAAGAGCACAGAGGTGTGGTTAGTATCAAACGAGTTGGACCGTAGGTCATGCATAACGGGGCCCTAGATTCTACTTCATCCATACTCAATCTCTCACCCCGCCTGGCCGCTATGGGATGCTGTTCTACGGTTGCTCGTCGATCGATGGGAGGGAACGATCTGATTCCGCCTACAGTCCAGTACTCGCCTACACAACGACGCAAATACTGGCACCAGTCACTGGCATGGGACAACTGCAGATCTTCACAACATCCACCTTATCATATACTATAGATCTTGTACAGACAAAGCCCCACCGTCGCATCTACCATTCACTTGCAACTTGGGCAAGCTGTAGATAGTACGACAAGTCGGCGCGCGCTACGTTTTATGTGCCGACGCTGCTCGCACAGCCGCTACTGTCGTTCCATTCCATCTAATGAGTTAAATGAGTAAACTTGCATGCGTGGCTTCATCGCGCCGGGTTACAGCCAGGCCACCTACCCGACGAAATCTGCACCAGGGTCCGTGAAAATCCTAATACAACATCAGCGATCGGCTAGTCTCTGGCGACGTCGATGTCTGATGCTCACACATAACTTCGGCTACCTGGCACGCCGAGTTTCTGCTCAAAGTAGGGGGAGAATTCCCTAGACCATATCTGCGAGTTAGTGGGGTTGATGTTACTGAGGCTCATCTACCCCAGTGCAGGACAGCATCGGCGCCATCAGTGATTGTGACCTTGAACGATATACAGACGATATGGAGCTTGATTGCAGGCTCAAACGTGCCCCCGTGCATGAGGTAGGGGTTGAAGGAGACCTCAACGCTAACGTTCTTTTCGTCTTTACCGAGCGTCTTTGCGCAAAACTACACGCATTTGTCATGGTGTGCGTGACAACCCAAGGTATCTGTAGGTGATCTTACCTTGGAGAAATCGGAGATGAGCGCTTTCCTAGCGTCCTCCGAATCAAGCTTATTTATCGTATTGTTCAGTATTTGTAGCGTTCGAGATAAGCTGTCGAGTTACCTGGACGTTCGTGTTGAGCAAGATTACTGGCATGGAGGCAAGCGGGATACAAGAGTGTAAAAGGGATGGTCTTTCGGGGGGATTAAGTACAATCGAGTCGTCGATTAATTGGCGAGTGTGAGAGGATCACAAACTGGCCTGAGAGTGATGAATCCAAACCAGCGCCATGAATCCGTAATCGTGTATGCACGGTATGTCAGTTGAGAACCATAACTAGTTAAGAAACGGCATGTGGGTCGGTGGGCGTGGGCATCTGCAGAACGTCTGGAACGAAATAAGTGGTCGGTAGAACTTATCTGCAAAGCAAACATTATCACTTGACGACAGTGGTTGGCGAGGGGGCCAAATCAGAACTTTCCTTTTCTGTCAACCGTAACGAGGTTGTAACCTCGGTTACAGCGCTTGAACTTGTAGATCAGTGTCGAGGCCAAGTACAAGAGCCTACGGACACTTACGATACGTAACGGTGAATATTTTGATTGGTGGAGATGCTCCAGGCTGAGAGTCCGAACTGCGTGTCGGCAATGATAACATTTTAGATCGCTTGTATCTGGCAAAGTCTTGAACCATCCGTTTTGGTGTGCTCTCACGAGCTTCGGAATATTCCGATCATGAGATGGCGTAGGGTTTGGTCTAAGCGTGAGAAGCGAGGTGGGCTTACTGCCTTTCCTTCTGCCCACTTCACATCCCAGCTTCTTGTAGCTCTGTTAGTGTAGTCCTTCTTACTTTCTTTTTACCATTGTTCCCAAACATTCCTTTGTTCCCATGCCCCAAGGTCCCAATCTGCATGATGCTGTCTGACTGGACTACCTAGCAGGTGCATCAGGAAAATGGCATCCCACTTATCTAACCTTATTTGTGCTTTTTTAAGTCTTAATGTCAGCTTACCAAGGTGAGAAAGTATGAAAAAAGTTAGATAAGCATAGTGTCATTTTCTTGATGAGAGCACTATGCTGCAATTGTCAATTATTCATTGATGATTTCTATCTCATGCCAGAGCAAGCAGCTCAGCATCTGGCTGACCTTTGGGCTCAGCAGAATGCCCTTGACTATCTTGACTGGGATGCACAGATACAGGCAGAGGCCTAACTCACTTAACAATAAGAAGACCAGTATGTGGCTCAAGAAGGAGAAGCCCAACACCAGAGAGATGAAGAGCAGGGACAGGCTCAGTGAGGCAAATGAAAGAAAGATTGAAGCAAATTTCTATCATTTGTGGATGTCCCTATGTCTGCTTTGCCTCTTGTCCTCCCATCCCCATTATACAGTTGCATTCCTTCATCTTGTTTGCTGTGGCCAAGGCCAAGCAGAATATGTATAGTCCCCACATAACATCCAAACATGCAAAAAAGAAACTTCAAGTGTTTTTTGGGTTCTGTTGGAAGTATGTACCAATGCAACACAATGAAGGAGTTCATGGTAAATTACATCACATCAAGGCCATCAGTTGGCATTTTCACACCACTGAGCTTATATATGCCCAACACCTTGGTATGGTTAGGTGGTCCATTTTGTGGGATACACAATTCACCTATTGGCACTGCTTGCACAGTGCTTGTGCATATGTAATTGTCAACAGTCATATTGTTAACCTTCAGACTTGTTGTCTTGGACTCCTGGGGCACAACCATGGCTGTGTGCTAGACATTTATATCTGTGCTATCACTATCTCCCTTTCAGCTTGCTAGCTCAACTTCTCAGGGAATTTCTGTGTTACATTTTCATCCACCACATCTCTGACCTCTTTACTCCTTGTGTTACCCTTGATCCTGAAAGGTCAAGTGAAGACTCAGCTATGGACAAAGGATGAGGAGAATGATCAGCAATAAGCAACTGTGAGACAGAGGACAAGGGATGTAGCCTGCTTGAGCAGGGTCAGAGATTTGCTATAGCAGTTGGCAAAGGACTTCCCCAAGTAGGGGTAGACCATGGTTACTTTCTCAAGTAAAGGTGGTTATAAGGATATGAGCTAAGCACTCACTCAGGTGTAGAGCAAAGACATGAAGGAAGGAAAAGATTGCCAAGTAGGTCTATGCTACAGAACAGTGTATCTATGAGGCAGTTTATATAGCACAGAGATAAATAACAGGAGCAATCTGGAACAACTAGGAACAAATTAAAATTGCTAAGAGAGGGAACTAGCTGATAAATCACATGAGTAAAGCAATAGGGTGTCTTAATCCAAGAGTGAGTAAGGTTGTGTCAGCAGGAAATTATGCTGACAAAGCAGCAAACTTTGGCCATGCTGGGCCTTCACTGGGTGTTCTTCCAGTGCTCTGAAATGTTAGTGCAGCCCTGCTAAATTTTACCAGCCCCCATGTCCAGCTCATGCAAACCTGTTATCCAGTGGAAATGACACTTTGCAGTCTGAACTGATTGACTTGTTGAATGGTGTAACTCCCACCCTGTGAAGCACCTCAAGCTTTTCTCAGACTCTAACCAGGTAGTGCAGGATAAAGGGTGGTCAAAGAAAACAAGTAGTCAATCAAAGAAATCTGCATATCTTCCACTGGCCAAAGCCATTTTCCGAAATGATGAGGTTGCTGAGGTTCATGCAATTTGTTAAAGTAACCTGTCCCAGCTCATATCTGCTGTTGAATGGCACATTGCAAGGTATGCACATTAAATCTGTCAAGTATCTAATTGAGCTACATTTCTAGTCTATACAAGAAGTATTGTGCTGAGCTCCAGCTCATCACAGCGACTGGATCTGGATGAACATATGAAGAATTGCTAGGGTAACTTGGAGAATTTACTTGGTGTGTTGTATACTTACTGATCAACCAGCAATCTGATTTCTTGTTTCTTAGTGGGCATCAGAAAGTGTCTTCCTTAGTTTGATGATATTCACAGATGGTGAAAGGACAATTTAGCATACAATGTTGCTTATGCCAACTTGGCTCCTGGCCAGGATTTCTCTGGCCAGGTGGCAGTGCTCTTCAACCTTTCAACATCAAGGGAAGCTCTATTATCTTTGTCTGTGGCCTCACCCATTGTTAGTGCATCTTCTGCTTTATCTAGTAACCTGGAACCTATCAGTTTATCCCCTGCTCATATCACACCCCCTACCAGATCTGATGGCATGCCTGCCCCTCTTCCATCTTGTGCCCTTTCTACTGGCCTCCCTTTGTTAATCACATCCAATTTCACTGGTGCTTCTGTCATCTTGCCAGATCCCTCTATTACAATTACACTAACTGATGGCTCTGCTGAGCCTTACTGGGACAAAGGTAGAGCATGGGAAAATTTCCCTA
>JBBPMH010001079.1:0-12033 GCA_038090235.1 Pulveroboletus ravenelii
TCATCGTAGCCAAACACCGCCTACGATCAATCCGCGCCGTTCTCCGTGGACATCTCGGATCAATCGGATACCAAATGAGGTTAGGGGAGTACATGGCTGATCTAGATCGCTACCTCGCCGAAAAAGCTGAACACAACCGACCCCGCTACCGCCGTTCCATCACCACCCACTTTGATGACTTGGAGCACACCGACAACCCCTCGCCTTCCGTCGTTCCCCTCTCCCCCGAAGAAGTAACAACACTAGAACGGGAGGAACTCTCGTATTGGGGACGACACCCGTGGCCCCTTCCATCGTCCCATCCCCTCTACGGACAAGCGTGCTTCCATTGCCGCCGACTCGGACATGTCCGAGTCAACTGCGAACTATATGAATGTCCCGTTTGTCATACCTGGGCTCCTGGACACACGCAATATCAATGCGCCATGGTGCACCGCCGTGCCGGAGTTCCCCAGCGAACTCCACTGCAAGTTGACCTCTCCACCGTCCGTTCCCCACGTCGCCCTTCTGGAGGGACCTCTTCTTCATCCGGCCGCTCCCGTCATTCAACGCTTCCCCCATCTCCACCTTTGCCTTCGCCCCCTCCCCAAAGACTCCATCGTCAACAGCCGTTTCGTACACGCCCTCGTAGGCGTTCTGGGAGTCCCATCCCTGTCCCTCCCCCTCGTGCGGACTCTCCCGACGACGACCCATTTACAGCAGAGGCTTACAGCAACATGACCGGTTCCCCCGGGTACAGTTACCAGGAATTTTAGGGAGTCGACGGTGTCTCCTCGCCTTAACAGGGGGGTAATGTTACGTTTCGTTACGTTTCATTTCTATGTCTACTTGTTTCCCTTTGTCCCCACTCCATTTCCACCGTTAGTCATCGAACATTAGTCTCCTCGTCCGATTCTCTCATATCGGGCTCGTAGTTCCTTCATCAGTCATTGAGTTCCTTTCGCTATTCGTTGGTTTACTCATACGTTTACCAATCCCTGTTGATTCCTCATTGTTCACGTTTTACCTTGTTGTTTTCCAACGTACTATAAAAACCCTCGTAGGTCTACTTGTCAATCCTAACTTAGACCTACTCGGCAATTAACTTGCTTCCTCGGCGTGTCCTTGCTCTACACTCGACTGAGCGCTCTTGCTCTTACCATCGTCTCCTTGCTAGCACGATTGCTAGGCAAGACTCCTCGGAAGAGGAAACCATCAACAAGTTCGTTGATAGAACCCTTGACCCTACCGTTTGTAGGCTGCGTCCTTTGTCCTCGCCTTGTTAAACAGCTAGTTGCTGGAAACCATCCTGACCCTCGACCTTCGGCCGAGTCCACGCTTTGACCCTTCGGGATCAAGCGTAACACCATCCTCATGTTGACAAATGACAAGTTGACAGCCGAAACTGTGATTTCACAAGTTCTCATCGAGGAGAGAATCTGCAAGACTTCACAGGCTCACACTGCCTTGGCAGCAAAGAAGGGTGGTGATCATAACTCAAGAGCAAAAGGAAAAGGCAAGGGCAAAGGGAGAGGTAAACTCTTTTGCCACAGCTGTAAGGAGGAGGGAAACATGAAGGACAAATGCCCCTATAAGAAAACTGACAATGCAAAACCCTCTGCAGACCCCAAGAAGGAAAAGGGAGCAGAGAAAGCGGACCTTATGGCAAAGGTTGCACAAGTGGTTGAAAGCCCAGAGTTGCGACTTTTCATAGCTCACACTGGACCAGAAATGTCTGCAGATGAATGGATTGTCGATTCAGGCGCCTCTGCGCACATATGTTGCCAAAGAGAATGGTTTGCCACATATAGAACGTTGGCACCACTGGAACCCGTCATCATCGGAGATGGAAGATCCATCATGGCAGTCGGCAAGGGTCAAGTTGAACTTGACATGCATGGTACCTGCGATGGTGGCAGTCAGACCATGCTCCATGATGTTTACCACGTTCCCAACTTGGATGCAAACCTCGTATCTGTCCCCATGCTTGCAGCAAGGGGCCTCCAGGTCATCTTTGACTCAAGGACCTGCAAGGTGTTAGCAGGCAGCACAGTTGTAGCCGCCGCAGAGAAGCATCGATCCTTGTACATACTCCAAGCAGGGATCATCTCAGGGAGCCACAGCACTTACATCATGGCTGGACCTGGCAAGACCTCAGTGTCAGAGCCACTCAGCGCATTTGCAACTTGCATGAAAATCTCTAAAGCCACACTCCCTACGTGGCACCGTCGTTTCGGACATGCACATGGACAGAGCATCCTAAGCCTGCTAAATCAGGATTTGGTGACAGGCATGGAGGTAGAGGGCTCACGCAGTCATGATAACCATAGCTGCAAACCCTGCCTCGAGGGCAAACAGCATTGTAATACTATACCTGCTGAGTCATCAATGGAAAACCTGTGACTGCTGCACCACACCTACTCTGACATTTGTGGCCTAATGGAGACACTAGCACAGAGCGGACACCACTACTTCATCACCTTCATTGATGGAAAGTCCCATTACCTCGTCGTAAAACTGTTGAAGGGAAAGGATGAAGTGTTTGAAGCTACAAAGGAGTACCTTACCCATGCTGAGGCCAAAACCGGTGAGTGTGCAAATTATATCCGAATGGATGGCAGGGGCGAATACTGTTTATGCAAATTTGATGCCTACCTAAAGTCAAAGGGGGTGCACCATGAAAAAACAAATGCCTACACACTGCAGAAAATGGAGTATCTGAGCACATGAACTGCACACTAGTTGAGTGTGCTCACACCATGTTGAGCAACACTGGACTCCCAAATAAGTACTGGGGTGATACCATTATGCATGCCACCTACCTGATCAATTGTTTACTGACCTGCACGCTCGATGAACGCATAACACCACATGAGGTGTATACTGGGAACAAGCCCAGCATGTCCCACCTTCGCGTTTTTGGTTGCACGGCGCATGTCCATGTCCCTGAAGAGAAACATCATAAACTTGATGTGAAGTTGCTTGAATGTACCTACCTCGGATTCACTGAAAATCGCAAGGCTTATACGTGCCTACACCGAGCAAGCGGCCGCATTATCGAGTCCAGAGATGCCATCTTTGACGAACAGGATGGTGGGTGACCCGAACATGTCATTTTTGAGCATACCGGCTCAGCAGGTGGCAGGACTAAATGGAAAACGGACAGAGTCAACGCTGAGCATGCAGAACCAACACTTACCATGCCGACCACTGTGGATGAACCAAATTATATCAAAACACCGCCCACACCGACTGCCGATTTGCCTGACGATGGTACCACCTCTGTGGCTGGTCCCGATGGCATGGCCGCTGACACCGCTGCTGCGCCCGATCTGTTGCGATCGCTGAATACGACGGCAAGGGAAGGTCCTAGGCAACACTGTCAGCATACGCAACCGATAAACAAAATGGCGGCTGCTACTTACCCAAATGCAGCCCAACAAACTGTTTCAATGGTGTCACGACAGTGATTTCAGCTTATACCCCTATCTATTCAATCCCCTATCTTATCTTATCTTTTCCCTTTATCTTATCTATACCTCGTTCCGTTCCTGGTCTAGGTCATTCCCCTGTGATATCATGCTTTGGTCAGCATTGCGTCATTGCTATGTCACACTATGTCATTCCATTCTAGGGCGTAGGGCTTATCTGGGCTTAGGGTTGGTTCAGGGTCATTATGCTTCCTTTCTCATCCTTCTGCTTCTGTCTTCACCGACATTAGTAGCCGCAGGCTTTCCTTGGTTGTTCACTTTGAGCCGCCCGGGATTGATCCCTGATAAATGGCGCCACGATGACCCATTATGCCAAGTGGACTGCTGTCGCCGTATTCTCTCCCGATTCTGCCTGCAGCCGTCAGGCGTTCATCTAGAACAAAGCGGCAGCCAGTTAGGGACAACGACGCAAGATTCTTTGTAAATGCTTACCAGAAGACAACCGTCGCAGAGGAGAACGTTGAGGAGAGCAGTGAAATGTGCAAGGCAATCGCTGTGAGAAGCATGCAGGGAGCAAGTAGCATGGGAAGTCAAGGGAGCGAGAGCACACCTAAAGCAGAGCAGTCAGAATATGACTGTGAGACAAGCAGTGAACATGCTGCTTACTGAGCAAGTGCTGCATGTGACGATGAACCCACCACATTTGAAGACGCAATGAACTGTCCTGATGCGGATCGCTGGTATACAGCCATGGCAGAAGAACTGCAGATGTTTCAGAAGCTTGGGCTATACAAGGAGGTCAAATGCCTGCCAGATCGCAAGATAATCAATTCAAAATGGGTATTTAAGATCAAACGCGGACCTGCAGGCAACATCGAAAGATACAAGGCCTGTCTTGTAGCCAGAGGGTTCACCCAGGCACACGGAATCGACTACACAGACACCTTCACCCCTGTGATGAAGTTCACGACCATCCGCATTCTACTTGCCCTCGCTGTCAAGTACAATCTCGAAATCCACCAGATGGACATTAAGTCTGCTTTTCTAAATGGCCAGCTCAACGAAGAAATTTATCTCCGCCTGCCTCCTGGTTTCTGAGACACAGACTTAGTCTGGCGCCTCTTTCACGCATTGTATGGGCTGAAACAAGCCTCTAAAGTCTGGTATGAGTGACTGCGGAAAGTTTTCGAATCGCTCGGGTTCACTTGAAGCAATGTGGATCACAGCTTGTTTTACAAGATTGAGAACAGTGTATTGATTATTGTTACTATCTATATCGACGACAAGCTGATCTTTTGCAAAGACAGAGCCATTATCGACTGCCTAAAAATCCAACTGTTGAAAGAGTACGACCTCTCGGACCTAGGTGAAGTGCGATGGATCCTAGGGGTTGAAATCATCCATGACTGCGACAAGGGCACTATTGAGCTCTCGCAAAAGAAATACATCAAGTCCATTCTCGAACAGGTTGGCATACAGGATGGACGTGCGGTGGGCACACCAATTGAGTGAAATCTCAAGCTGGTCAAACTTGACCAAGCTGAAATGGATGCCACACGCTACCAGAGTGCCCTAGGAGCACTCATGTATGCGATACTAGCAACGCACCCAGACATTGCATTTGCAGTGGGTGCGCTTAGCAGACATGCTGCAACACCAGCTGACCACCACTGGACTGCCCTCAAATGGGTTTACCACTACTTTCGTAGGACCACAGACTCGCGCCTCAGATATTCCGCTGAGTCGTCAGGGACCCTGACTGGGTACGCTGATGCTGATTGGGCCACAGACGTAAATGACCACTGCTCAATAACCAGATATGCTTTTACACTCTGTGGAGGCACTGTGAGTTGATCATCCAAGAAACAGACGTTCGTCACTCTTTCCAGTATGGAGGCTGAGTACATGGCTGCTTCCACAGCCACCAAGGAAGCCATCTGGATCCGCACACTTCTCGAAGAGGTGGACCCCGCTGCACAGACAACTCCGACTCCACTCCTCATTAATAACCAATCTGCAATCTCACTTGTGAAAAATGCCATGTTTCATGATCGGACCAAGCATATTGTGATTCGTCACCATTTCATTTGTGAGAAAGTAGAGTCGGAGGAGGTTTCTGTGTCATATGTGTCCACCAATGACCAAGCTGCGGACATTTTAACCAAAGGACTTGCATGAGATAAGCACATTCGTTTCTCTACTAGTCTGGGTGTTATTTTCTGAAGACTTTAATTGTTGAGTGGGTGTGTTGTTGCATAACCCCTTTTAGTGTTAGCCACTTGTTCTTCGAGTACTTAGTACAATGGTAATGTCTTATGTAAGCATGCATGGACTATTAGACAGATGTTCCTTTTCTTAGCACCTCAGTCTTCTATGCCAGAAGTCTGAGGTGAGATACTTTACTATTCAGTTATTACATCTGCATATCTAACTCCTACATAGTCCTTCTTCATTAGGTTGGTTAGCAATACAGTCTTCTACACCAGAAGTCTGAGTCCTTCTTCATTAGTATTGCTTCAACACTTTTTTGGCTGCACCTCTGAATCAGACTCAGCTGAGGCTGAGTGGGAGTCAACATTGACAGCCTTGCATTTTGTATGTGAGGCCACATGGTTATTGTGTTGACTTGGAGGCCGTGTCACCACTTGAGCTTGGTGGTGGGAAGTCAACTCAAGATCTGCAGCATTATCCATGCATGTAACCCATGCTGAGGGGGCAATTGCATGCTTCAGGTGGTGAGGCTGTTCATTATCGGAAACAATGTTGTACATTTGGTAATAAAAGACCAAGCAACTGATCGGGAGAATGGCAGAATATGAAACTTTAAAATTTTCAATGCCACATACCTTTTATATACACTTGCTGAAATGCCAGCCTCAGCTGTCTAGGAATGCCACAGAAGCCGCAGCCTTGGGGCCTGGCTTGGCTTAGCTCAGGGCTTCCAGATTCTCAGGCCAGGCCCCAAGCCCCACTCAGGCCTGGCCCAGCCAGGCCAAAGTCAGGGCTTAGGAGGCCCAGCTGCCAGGGCTTGGCAGCTCGTAAGCTGGGCTGGCAGATTACTAATTGAGATGCATATGGTCCACTATCACAAGTGCCATGCCTGAGACATTTGCTTGTGGTGGGTGAATAGCAATCAGCCCAGCAGCAACTTGCAGCTCATCTCCAACAATGCATAGTGATGTGAGTTCAGTATGGAGACTATGGTTGTTCTGTCGGAGTGTACAACCATGCGCGCAGCCACACGTTGGACTCGCCTGCCATTCGCTGCTTAGATCTGATACAGTCTCTTTTGTTTCCCTTTGTCCCCTTTGTCATTTCCTTTGATTCTTTGTGATCGCCTTTATTTCTTTGTCCTTTTGAGTGGCATGCCATGTATATGTAGCTTTCTATCGCTACTGATCACCTCAGTCCATTTGCCCCGCAACAACTGAGGTGAGTATCCTTTCTACGCTACTATACGAATACCATACTTACAGTGTGTGTAGCGCTATCTTCGCTAGGTAATATAAGTTAGTCCGTTTGCCCTGCAACAACTGAGTGCTATCTTCGCTAGCCGTTCCGTTCCCACGCCGCTCCTTGTAACCTTATATGTTCTGGTTATCTGCTTTGGAAGAAGGCATCTTGTTGGTGACCAATGTGAGTGATCACTCAAAGTTGTCAAGAAGGGTTGCTACTGATCTTGAATCAGATGTGCCTGTGTGATCCAGTGGTTCTTGCCAGTCAATTTTGACAGCGTCCTGGATTTGGTCACTCATCTTGTCAATGGGATAATGATGGGTAGCCACAGTGTTCATATCACTGAAATCTACCAGATGTTCTGGTGTTGTAGAGATGGACATATGCATAGGCAAGTTGTCTCTTGCTGCACTCCAGTGCATATGTATAACCATATGAAGTGAATTTGGAGCAAATCCAGAGTGGTGCTAATTTGCATGAGATGTGTAAAATACTCAGTAAGTCAGTGTATATTAGTGTGTAAGTACACTATACCTGTAGAATACTCAGTAAGTCACTAAGTAGTCTAAGGTAACTACTGGTGTGATGTAAGGTATGCTTATATAAGCTAAATACCAAATAGGGAAATCTAACAAGATGGTGATTCCTGGACATATGCTGGAGGAGCCAATAATGTAGTGTAAGGTGGTGGCACAGGGCAGGCATGTTGTAATTATTTAGTTTTCCTTGGACTATGACAAGGACAGATTACATAATCTTGGACTTTAGTTCACTGGACTTCACTCATTGCACCTCAGTCCAGTACTTCCTACTTGAGACTGAGGTGAGACTCTTTACTTAGAATTACTTGTTGGAACCGGCAACCATGCATGCTGCTGAGTACCTGTGTGGCCATAGTACCAAATGCCACTCCACATGACTCATACACAGCCTGATGTCGCCAGTCAGTTATGCAACTAGTTGGACCTGGTACATTCTACATGTTACATAGCTGTCTTACACATTCTTCACTTTCTCTATCAGACAGTTAGTTTGTACCTACGAGTATTTAGATGCTGCTCTCATAGTCACCACCTCAGTCCATCTGCCCTTGCAATGACTGAGGTGAGCATCCCATTGTCAACAGCACTATGCCTGTACTTACCCATACACAGTTGATCCTTATAGGTGAATAGATACAGTCCATCTGCCCTTGCAATGACTAAGTTGATTCTTATATTACTATCTAGCTCCAACTAATCATCCTACTTACAGTCCATACTGTTCTCTCACTAGGTTGGTAGATAATACATTCAGTCTAGTATTTCCTACTTGAGACTGAGTCCATACTGTTCTCTCACTAGCTTGCCCAAAGGACTTTTTTTTTCAAAAAGCCATACTCTGGGATTTATAAGGTTATGAGGAGCAGTGCAGGAACAGAATGGCTGCAAGTAAGTATTCTCAGTTGTTGTGCAGGACAAATGGACTGTATGTACATATTACCTGCAAGTAAGTATGCTAGGTAGATCATAAGTACAAGCTGTTACAATTTGATCGTAGAAGTATGGGACCCCTATTCTTTTTCCTGAATAGTATGCCCTACGACACCCAACTGTCACCAATCACACCTCTCCCTAGTCCCTCTGGCTTGTCACCGGAACCACTACTCCCACCCCACCGGTCTATGACCACCGAACATCCATCTGTGCCTACCTGGCATCCGTCTATGCCTGCCCGACATCCATCCATGCCTGCCTGGCATTTACCTCCGCCTAGCACAAACTGTCGACAGTTTGCACCCACACTGCCACAGGTATTCCCTGTGACCCAGTCACACCTTCCTCGAAGTTCCTTCACATTCTTTCGTATCTTCACTCTTCTTTGTTATCCTTGCTTAGTCCCAGAACCTTAGATCCCTTTGTCTGATCCTCTTATCAGCCTCATGTCTCTTCTTACTCATCACTCCTCTTTTGCTATTCGCCCTCTGACTCATGTGTACCTTGTTACTCATCGCTCCCCTTTCGCCATTCGTCCTTTAACTGACTTCGCCTTGTTTACTCTTCATTGTCCTTGTCTTACCTCAATTACTCCCTGTACTATATAAACCCCTAGTAGGTCTACTTGTTCCCTAGCTTAGATCTACTCGGCAATCTACATTGTTCTCCTCTACGTGTCTTTGCTCAACACTTGACTGAGCGCTTTGCTCTTTACTCTCATCTCCTTGCTAGCAAGTCGCTAGGCAAGATCCTCGACCATTGAACCTTCGTCAGCTAGTTACTGGACAAACCCTTGACCCTGCTAGTTGCAGGCTACGTCCCTCGTCCCTGTTCACTGTAGCAGCTCGCTAACAGTTCTCCTTGTCCTCGCTCCTTAAAGCCGAGTTCACGCTTGACCTTTTGGGATCAAGCATAACACAAGCAATGTAATCGTATAGTATGAGATACTCACCTCAGTCATTGTGTGGGACAAACAGACTGAGGTGATCAACTACAAAATGAACTAGATATACTCGTCATGCCACTAACTGTACAAAGGGAGTGGTGCAAGAATGAAAGGATAAAAGGAAAACAAAGAGAAAGAAAGAAACAAAGGCTCATATATATTATACAATAATGTCACAAAGGAAAATGGCAATGAAAAAGAGTGACATGTCCAATGACTGTGTTGAGATGGACTGTGGCTGTGTGCATGGTTGCATATTCTGACAGGATTGCATTCCATTGTGTCCACAAGGGATGGTCATATGAAGGTAAAGCAGGTGCAGTATCTGTTAGTATTATCAAAGACTACAACTCCAAAGTCCTCTGGGTGCTCCTATTGGACTCCAACTGGTTGTGGTCAGTCATGGTCAGTCACTGTGTGCCAGAGTCAGAAACTCCAGATGGAGTGCCAGGAATTGGATCTAAATGAACCACATCCCCTTTCATTGTTTTACTTACAGATTTCAGACTTCCCATTTTGGAGTTGGTTGGAGTTAGTGCTTGCATCTCTGCCCACTTTATATAGTCTTACTCTGTTCTTGGAACTCCCCTCAGTCATTCCTGCTACATCTTAGGCAGTGGCTGAGGTGAGTTCATTTTACTTTTACTGTTTAATATTGCTTACTGAGAAGTGTAGTGGGCATCACTGCCTTTTACTTAGTTTTTGATAAGTATGTCCATATCAATGTCACTTGATATGAATGGCAAGGGAGGGAGACAGTCCATATCATCTTGCTGGGTAGCTTCTGGATAGGTAACTGGTCCATTATAATGATGCAGATACTGGGGTAGATTGCTGCCAGCTATGGGCGAGGCAAATGAAGATAGCCTATTTACAATTCCATGAGAATGTGAATACTGGCTTTAACAAGGTCATGAATGAACTAGGAGTAGATAGGGTAGGGGATTATACTATGTGTCAGAGATGCATGGAGGATTTGATGAGGGTGACCATTGCATAGGTAGTGTGGCAAGGCTTGGTTGAGTACCCAGTGGTGGTGATAGCAGTTCCTGGATGGAGGTGGTGATTATGGATGCAGGGTCCTCAAGATTGTTTGAGGTAGGAAGTGTTGGAGATTATATCATAGGTAGTACATTTCTCTTCTTTTCCTTACTACCATCTAATCCTACACTCATTACATTACCATATTTAGACATTGCTATTTCCCACATTGTATGGTACAATCCCTCTCCTCCAGTCTTTCATACAACTGACTGGAGATGAGTACTTACATGCTCATTACTACTCACATACCCATACTTACAGTGTACAAGACCTAATGGTCTATTACTCTAGCTTGTGCCCTGTTTGCTCACAGGTTATGAGCCCTATCTAGCACAGACAGAAGACATACCAAACTGACCTGTAGAGCTAGACACCAACTACTGACCAACTCGCAGTGACCTTGCAACATTTGTTACCTGAACCTACCACCTGAACCCTTGACCCTATGATGTTATGAAGCAACTCCTGTGATTGTGTGCCCAAACCCAGCATTAGCATGGTTGGCACATTATGCCTGGCCATATTCAACCAACCACCTGATCCAACCAATGTGCTGCAATCTGGCAGACTACTCAAACCAACCAAACTTGCCTCATGTGACAACACATGGAACTGCTCCTGCTTACCACTTAACCCCTCACTACTCAACAAGGATACCTCCAATGAGGAAATTCATTTCACACTCAGAAAAACAGTGGATGTATCTAAATACTATAACCAACTGTTCTGACTGAAACTGTGCCTAAATGGCACTAACTATGCCACTTGGATGAGTGTAATGTAGCAAGCACTCCATATGACCAGACTAGCAGTATATCTAGACTCAGAGTTCAGACCAGACCTGAATGATCACACTGCATGTATACACTGGACTAAGGCTAATGCCATGGTTAGCATAGCACTTACAGCATGCATGACCAAGGAGATCCAAAACCAGATTGGATACCTGCCATAGTGGCCAAGATATGGGCCAAAGCATGCCATCTTTATGCTGGCATCACAGTAACCGACTGGACAATGACAATGACTAAATTAATCTTCACCTGGCACAATAACAGTGAAAATGTGTTAGGACACATAGCAACAATGCGAAGTTACCAACATGACCTAATACTCATGCAGTATGACATCAACAACCAGATCTTTGCATGTTTCCTATAGATATCCATGCTATCCTCTTGGAATTACATATTTTCAGGAATGTCTGATCACTACACCTCACAAGTTGAGTGCCACATCTGACAAGAACATGGAGTCCATAATACCCAGAGCAGATCCACTACCAAAGCCCTATAGGCAACCTCATTGAAAACCAAAAGCGGCCACAGCCATATACCAATACCTGGCAAACCTTACTGCAACAACTGCAAGGTGACTGGACACTGGACCCAGGACTGCTATTCACCCAGTGGTGCTATGCATGGCAATCAGTGCCAGGACCAGAAGGATAAAAGGGTGAAAAGGATATAAAGGAGGCAAAAGACAAGGCTGATAAAGGGAAGGGGCGAGATGACAAGGCAAAGGGTAGACATAATATCAGGGATCAATCCCGGACGACTCAAAGTGAGCCATCAAGGAAAGCCTGCGGCTACTCAATGTCGGTGAAGACACAAGCAGAAGGATGAGAATTCCAAGTATGAGTAGGTACATCCTACGAATACTGGTTAAATACTACTATACATGTGATATGTTATATAATACG
>JBBPMH010001080.1:0-11276 GCA_038090235.1 Pulveroboletus ravenelii
GACTTGCTAGTAATGATTTTCTAAATATTAGCTCTTGTATTAGTAAAAGTAAATGGCTTTCATGATATTGATACCTTACTGGCTAGAGTTTCTAAAGGATCAGGACTTCTGTAGACTTTTATAGGACAGATTGGGCAGCAATCTTGCTAGAGAAAAGATTGGGGAAGATGAAAAATATAATATTTTTTCCTCTAGAAGGTAGAAATAAGTTTTATAGTGAAAATAAGAGATAGTGGGAGTTATATATGTTATCTGACACTTATTTACATAAAGGTAACATAATTGAACCATTTCCAGATATATAGAATCATATTATGGTGTTCCAGGATCCAATATATGCAATTTAGATATAAAGTCAAAAAACTGTCCAAATGAGTTATGATTTTGAAATAGCTGCCATTTCATCCGATCCTATCCAAATACCTTGATTGTTGCATCAGTAGAAAGCCTAGAGTTAGTACTTCATTTCGTACACTTACATAATAGGGTTAGGATTAGTATATCTCACAGGGCATTGCATTTACTGCAAAATATACAAACATCCAGACAGTTTTTTGAGCCACTGTACCTGTAGAATGCGGTAGGACTAAGGTATGTAAGTAAATGATCTGACCTAAATATATATATTCTTGTCTATCCCTGTTGTCTCTCTGTTTCTCACCTTACCCTATATAAACCTGCCTTGTAGGTATGTACCTTGTTCTTCAGCTTAGATCTACTTAGCAATTTACATTGTTCCTTTTCCTCTACATGTCTTTATCTTTTGGACTTCACTTCATATATCTCAGTTGACTCTGACAGTTACTGAGGGTGAGCCACTTCCTTTGTACATTACACAGTTCTCTAACAGCTACTAACTCTAGATATTCTCACAGGTAGCTACTAATATGATTAGTTGACTCTGACTAGTGTTGTGCCAGCCCAGCCTGAAAGCTGCGAGCCAGCTAAGCCAAGCCCTCATAGGCTAGGCCAAGCTGAGCTGTGTTACAATTCTCTTACATTCTTTCCTTTTTCCCATCCTGGTCCCCAACCCCTATGTCTTCTCTCCAACCCTTTGCCCAGTTAGTCATTTGGACTTACTCTCCTGGCCTGATTTTCTCATATTGGCCCTAGTGTTCCTAGTTACTCATCACCCCACTTTTGCCATTCATCATCTTACTCAGGCTGATTCCTCAGCAGTGTATATTGTCTATTTTCCCTTGTTGTATTACATTTGGCCATCCCTAGGTATATATAAGCCCACCTTGTAGATACTGCTGTTTTCAGCTTAGACCTACTCGGCAATACACCTAGTTTCTTCTCCTCGTGTCTTTGCTCTACACCTGAGTGAGTGCTCTGCTCAGACCCTCATCCTTGTCACCCATTGGCCGTCAGTCAGACAGAACCCTTGTCACTCACCAACTGTTTGTTGGGCAAACCCTTGACCCTGCCCTGAACAGGCTATGTCCCTTGTTCTCATCTCCCTGTAGCTGTTTGCTGACAGGTCCCCTCATCCTCAGTCCTTAGCTGAGTCCACACTTGACCCTTTAGGATCAAGTGTAACAAAAGGTCTAAGCTCTACTGTCGTGGCTAGCACCGCCTAAGCCACCAACATTTTCTCCAATTGGCAACTGCAGTGTCCCTTGTCATCACAACAACCCTAGTTGCCATGAGCATCCCAACCCTGCCAAACCTCGTTCTTTGACACTCTTCTCAGACCTGCCCAAGAAACTGCTAGGGAAACCAACAATTCAGACCTAGATCCACAACCTGGTGAAGAGCACTGTTCACCTTCCCCTGATGTCCCCATCTCTCCTGTTGCTGAACAACAGGAGGATACTGACTTAGCTCAATGTCTCTCAGCAGGACTTTCCCTCTCAAGAGAACCAACCTCTCCATCTCCAACCCCAACCACCCGCTGACCTGACTATCCTTATTCTGAGACAGAGGAATTACATCAACAGAGAGATGAGTGGCGCACCAGATGAGAACAACCACCCCATAGACCACCAACCCCACTGCCATTCTCCCATCCCCTATCCCCTATATCAAACAAACCCACCGAGTTGTGCCTCTCTAAGCCTGAGGACTTTGATAGAATGTATGCTAAAGCAGTATCATGGCTTAATTCCATCAACATCTACCTCATGGTTAACAAAGAGATTTACAAAGATGATGACAAGCAGATCGCCTTTGCCCTTTCCTTTATGACCAAAGGATTAGCTACAACCTGGGCAAATACATTTAGAACGAAGGTCCTGGCCCAGGGGAAGTGTTATGCTTGATCCCAAAGGGTCAAGATGTGGACTCAGCTAAGGGTCTAGGACGAGGGATTGCTGTAAGCTAACAGCTTCAACAAGACGAGGAGGAGGGACATAGCTTGCAAATGGCAGGGTTAAGGGTTCATCCAATAACTAGTCGACAATGTTTTCGAGGATCTTGCCTAGCAACCAGCTAGCAAGAGGATGATGGCAAGAGCAGAGCGCTCAGTCAAGTGCAGAGCAAGGGCACTCAGAGAAAGCAAGTAGATTGCTGAGTAGGTCTAAGTTAGGGTACAGGTAGACCTACAAGCAGGTTTATATAGTTCCTAGGAGGAAAACATGGTGAGACAAGGACAATTGTAAAGTAAACATGGGTTGCTAAGCATATGAATTAGTTGATGAATGGCAAAAGAGATGGGGTAACTAAGTGTGGAGCTATGAGCCTGATACGAGAGAATCGGATGAGGAGACTAATGTTCAATGACAAATGGAGGAAACAAGGTGGAAACAAGTCAAGATAAAAGTGAAACGTAACAGAAAGTTTGGAACTTGGGTTGAGTTTGTAGTAGACTTTAAAGCCACCTTTGAACACCAGGATACTGTTATACTTGATCCCAAAGGGTCAAATGCGGACTCGGCTAAGTGACGAGGACAAGAGGAGCTGTCAGTGAACAGCTACAGCAGAACGAGGACAAGGGACGTAGCCTGCAATGAGCAGGATTGAGGGTTCATCTGGCAACTAGCCAATGGAGTTTCAAGGTCAAAGGTCTTGCCTAGCAACTTGCTAGCAAGGAGATGAGGGCAAAAGCAGAGCACTCAGTCAGGTGTTGAGTGAAGACATGAAAGGAGATGAGAAGGTATATTGCTGAGTAGGTCTAAGCTAAGGAAACTAAGTAGACCTACAAGCAGGTTTATATAATACATGGAGGACAAACAAGATAGAGACAAGTACAATGGAAAGCAAACATTGGTTGTTAAGCAGTGAGTCAGCAGACGAATGGCAAAAAGGACTAGGTGACTGGGTGTGGAACTACAAGTCCAATATGAGAGAATTGGACAAGGAGACTAATGTTCAATGACAAAAAGGAAAAATAAGATGAAGACATGAAAATCATAACATTACCCCCCATTTAAGGTGAGGAGACACCATCAACTTTTCTAAAATTCCCGGTAGCTATACCCTGGGGAACTGGTCATGTTGCTGTACACTTCAGCGGTGAAGGGGTCGTCGTCAGGAGAGTCAGCATGAGGGGAAGGGACAGGGATGGGACTCCCAGAGCGTCGATGAGGGCATGCACAAAAAGGCTTCTAGCAGTGAAGTTGACAAGAGGGGGGAGATGAGGATGGTGGGGAAGGAGGATTCATAGAATGACAAGACCTGTTAGATGAGGAGGATGAGGAAGCAGATGGGTGATGATTTCAGGTGCTGGTCAAGTCCACTCTGAGAGGGGTATGTGGGGGAACGTTTGCTCAATGGTGAACGGCCGCACATTGGTACTGGGCATGACCTGGTGCCCACGTGTAACAGGTTGGGCATTCATACAGTTCACAGTTAACTTGCATATGTCCCAGGTGATGGCAATGGAAACAAGCCTGGCTGTAGAACAGATGGGAGATGGGGAGAGGCCATGGGTGTCATCCCCAATATGAATGTTCCTCTTTTTCCAAAATGGCTAGTTCTTCAGGGTCAAGAGGGGAGGAGGAGGCAGAGGGGGTCTCATAATGTTCTGGGTCGGTGAAGTGAGTGGTGACAGAGCAACAATAGCAGGGGTGGTTGCATTCGGCTTTTTCCATGAGGTACCAATCGAGGTCGACTAGGTATTCTCCTAGCCCCATCTGGTATCTGATGGAGCCTAAATGCCCATGAAGAACGGCCCGAATGGAGTGAAGGTGATGTTTTGCAACGATCAGGTTGGAGTGGGAATTAAGGGAGTCGATTAGCAGGTCCAGATGACAGATTTTGAGGAAGGCGTCCGTTAGGGAGGCGAGGAGGGAACTGGGGGTGAGGTCGTCCATTGAAATGGTGAGACAGGGGTCCCCAAGGTAAGTCATCAGGAGGTTGCAATAGTTGTCATCAGAGAGATCACTTCTGAGGCATTGGGTGTAGACAGGGATGGCGGGTGGAGTAATCCCATCATCATGGGCATGGTGGAGAATTCTCCATTTGCTGATAGTGGGGTGAGGAGTGCCAAGGTGGGCGGGGGAGTCAGTGGGGGAGGAAAGCATTATAGAGGAGGGAGAGGTGGGTCCAGTTGTTGGAGAATCCTGTTAAACAGGACAAAGAGGATCTGAAATGCTCATTCATGGTCCCTGAATGGGCGGAAAATTCACATAAGCCGTTGTTCTAGCTCCAGAAGATTCCTGAGCATCCCTGGGGTCAGGGGAGGATACTTGGTAAGAGGGGCGAGAGGAGGCATCAGGGGTAGACATGTAGCAGATGGTGTGGGGGGTAGGATGGGGGAAGAATCTGGAATGGAGGTGTTTATATGCATCTAGGACGCATGGGGCATTATCCATTTCTGGCTTAGAGACCCACGAGTCTTCTTCAGCTGAGTAACCCTTTCATTGGATGAGGTATTGCTGTTGGGTTGGAGCTCCATGATGACATACAATCTTTTCGACTTCATATTCTTCTTTGCCTTCTATTAGATCTGGTTGTGGAGTGGGGAAATTCCGTCTGTATACATTATTTTCGCAATAGGTCGATAAGAGGGAGGCATGGAACATGGGATGAATTTTCCATGTGGTGGAAAGTCGGAGTTCATAGGAGATGGGAGATAAGACTTTTGTAATCACAAAGGGTCCTTCTCATTTTGGGGCAAATTTAGGGCTGGTAAGGGAACATTTCAAGTTCTGGGCTTCTAGCCATACCTTCTCTCCACATTTCCACAGGTTGAAGCCTCATATATTCCTTGATTTCATCACTTGGCAGGCCAGTTCGTGTGCTGCTAGGGCTTCGTTTCTCATATGCGATAAGAGTTTGAGCTGTGATTCGATAGCAGGGAGATTTGTCTCCACAATGATTGTGGGAAGGGGTTTTGGTTTGTATCCCATCATAAGGTAGAATGGTGATTCGCCGGTGACCAAATGGGGGCGATGGTTGTGAGTGAATTCTGCCATAGGGATATTTTTGGCCCAGTTGATTGGGTTGTCATGGCAGAAGATCCAAAGGTATGTCTTGACTTCTTGGTTAACCTGTTCTGTTTCTCCATCAGTTTGAGGGTGGTAGGTGGTGGAGAGGGCAAGGGAGTATCCAAGAAGGGATGCTAAGGATTTGGCAAATTCCAAAGCAAATTGGGGGCCTCGGTTGGATATGATTTTGTCATATAGGCTAAATCTAGAGTATACCTTGTGGAAAAAAAGGTGGGTGATCCATTTGGTGGTGACAGATTTCCTAGTTGGGCATAAAATCACCCCCTTAGTAAGCCCATGGTTGACCACAACCAGAAGACTGTTAAAGCCATTTGACAAAGGGAGGTTGGTGATGAGGTCACAGGAGATCTGTTGGAAGGGGCAGATGCAGGTGGAAGCAATGGGGGTCAAGGGGGCAATGGTGGGGTGTGTGTTGACCTTATGTTGTTGGTAAAGGGGGCATCCTTGGACGTAATTGCGGACAAAGGATGCCAGGCCCGGCCACCAGTAATCACGAGAGACAAGTTGATAGGTCTTTAGGAAACCTGGGTGGCCGGCGAAAGGGTGATCGTGGCAACAGGAGATGATGTTGTGATGGAGGGACTCTGGCAGATAGACACATCCCTGGTAGGTGAGAATTCCGGTGTCAAACTTCCAGTTGGAGAGATGGGAGTGGAACTGGGAAGGGACAGTGCCCTCAAGCACATGGAGAGCATCGAGAATGAGGGAATTGGTGGCAGAGGAGTTCACTACCTTGTCAGAGAGGTCAGTGGGGAGTAAGGTAACATCGATGTTATCGTCATCATCACCATGGACATGATTGGGGCAGTGAGAGAGAGCATCAGGAGCTGCAAGAGAGGAACCCAGAACATAGGTGAATTTAAGATCGAAGTCGGCAAGGTCCAGTAACCAATGAGCTTGGCAGCGATTGAGTTTATGTGGTGCATGGAAGTAGGTTAGGTTCTTATGGTCAGTGAGGACGTCGATGGGGAAGGCAGAACCATGGAGATGGTGGCACCAGGTCTTGAGGGCACGGATGACTGCAAGCAGTTCCTGGTCATAAATGTCATAGTTTCATTCTGTGGGGGAGAGGGATTGTGACAAGTATGCACAGGGTTTCAAGTTGCTGTTGCCATCTGGTTGAAGGAGGATCCCACCAGTTGCCCATTTCAAAGTGTCAGTAGAAATGGCAAAAGATTTGGTGGGATCAGATAGTTGGAGAACAGGTTTGGCGAGAAAGGTGGCTTTGAGGGCGTCGAAGGCAGTCTCACAGTCAGCTGACCAAACCCAGGGGTGATCCTTCTTTGTGAGATCTAGAAGGGGTCGGGTGATGGTGGAGTAGTCGGGAATGAATCGTCAGTAGAAGTTGGCGAAGCCAAGGAAGGAACAGACATCCCTTACTTTGGTGGGGGTGGGCCATTCCATGATATCTGCTAGTTTTACAGGATCCATGGCTAGCTCACTGGGTTTGACAACCATGCCAAGGTATTCTACTTGATCTGTGGCAAATTCACATTTTTCAAGCTTTAGGTGGAGGTCGAGTTCCTCCATGCATTTGAGGACTCAGTGAGTTTGTTTGATATGGGTTTTCTCATTGGGGGAGAAGATGAGGAGGTCGTCCATATAGATAATGAGCCATCCTTCAGCAATGAGGTCATGAAATGAGTTGTTCATGAATCATTGGAAGGTGGCAGGGGAGTTGGTGAGACCGAAGAACATCATGGTTGATTCAAATAGCCCTTTATGTGTAACGAATGCCGCTTTCCAGCAATTGGACTCTTTGATGCAAACATTGTTGTAGCCCCAGCAAACGTCAAACTTGGTGAATATGTTGGCTCCTTGCAGACGGTTTACAAGATCGGAAATAAGGGAAAGGGGGTAAGTGTTGCAGATGGTATGTTAGTTCAGATACTGGTAGTCTTGACAGAGACAGAGCTTCCCATCTTTCTTTTTAACAAAGAAGAAAGGGGATGATTGGGGGGATTTTGATGGGCAGATTTTTCTGGAATGAAGATTTTCCTCTAGAAAATTCTCAGTGGCCTTCTTTTCCTCTTTGGTGAGGGAGTAGAGTTTAGCAGATTTCAGTTTGAAGGTTTCATCCAACTCAATGGAATAGTCGTAAGGTTGGGGTGGAGGAAGATGGTTGGCAGATTCCTTGGCAAACACCGACACAAAGTCGGCGAATTCAGGGGGGAGGATTGTGGTTTTCTTCTCAGAAAGTGCATGAATGGCGAGGTCAGTTGCTGTGGTGAGTTTCCTGACCATTTCTGACTCTTCCCAGGCCTTCCATTCAGAATAAGTGGGAAATCATCTGCCATTATTGTAATCCAGGTAGACATAGAGATCTTCATCCCATTTCTTGTCAGTGTCAATGTGTCATATTTGGTGAGAATCGGTATGAGTTTTTTGTCAGGCAGCATGTTTCATACTTGGCGTGATTGGGGGGGGTTCTTGTTGTTAGAGAACATTGGGCATTTATTAGACACATGTCCTGGTTGGCAGCAGTGGAAACAGAGTTTCTTTTTGAAGCAACGTTTTCTCTCAGTGGGGGTTAGTTTTCCTATTCGGACAATATCTATGTCCATAGTATCTGGGTCTCAGGTCGGGGTGGTTGCAGTTTTTCCCTGGAAGAAGTACATGAATTTGGCTTTGCTGCTGGAGCTGAAGGCTTCAGCCTGTTCCCAATGGGTGACAAATGCATGGCTTTGTTATACCAAGATTCTATCTTTTCCAGGAGGAAGTCCATGGCAAAGATCTATTGGCAGACCATTTCTGGGAGGCCTTCTGTGAAGAAGGAGATGAAGACATCTTTTTCGGTTATTCCACTGACTGCTACTTGGTTTTTGAATTCTGTGATGTAGATATTGAGGTCTTCAGTTTTTCAGACCCTAATGTGCATCATCCAATGGATGGCTTGGGCCTTAGTATCTTGGTGTTCGAATGTAGCTTTGAATTCTACTATGAACTCCACCCAGGTCCTGAATTTCCTGTTAGCTAGGACTTTGATCCGAAACGTGTTTGCCCAGGTTGCAGCCGATCCTTTGGTCATGAAGGAGAGAGCAAAGGCAATTTTCCTGTTGTCACTGTTGTAAATGTCCTTATTGACCATGAGATAGATGTTGACAGAGTTAAGCCAAGGAATGGCTTTGGCATACATTCTATCGAAATTCTCAGGTTTCGAGAGACATAATTCAGTGGGTTTGTTTAATATTGGGGATGGGGGATGGGGGAATGGTGGTGGTGTTGGTGGTCTGTGAGGTGGTTGGTTTCATCTGGCACACCACTTGTCTCTTTGTCTTTGTAACTCCTCTGTTTCTGGGTGGGGGTAGACTGGTCATTGGGTGGTTGGGGTCGGGAATGGGGGAGTCAGTTCTCTTGGGAAAGAAAGTCCAGTGGAAAGTTGTTGGACGAGGTCGGTGTCTACTTGTGATTCAACAACAGAGGGGATTGGGATATTAGGGGATGGTGAACATCGTTCCTCACTAGGTTGTGGGTCGGGATCTGAGTCATCAGTGTCTCTGGTGGTTTCTCGGGTGGGTCCAAGGAGAGTGTCAAAGAATAACACCTGACAGGGTTGGGGTGCTCGTGGTGACTGGGGTTGTCACAACATCGAGAGGCATTGTGGTTGGTGGTTAGAAGAAATGTTGGCAGCTTAGAGCAGTGCTAGCCGCGACTGTAGAGCTTAGACCTTTTGTTATGCTTGATCCCAAAGGGTCAAACATGGACTTGGCTAAGTGATGAGGACGAGAGAAGCTGTCAGCAAACAGCTGCAGCGGAACAAGGACAAGGGACATAGCCTGCAATGAGCAGGATTGAGGGTTTGTCCAGCAACTAGCTGATGGAGTTTCAAGGTCAAAGGTCTTGCCTAGCAACTTGCTAGCAAGGAGACAAGGGCAAGAGCAGAGCGCTCAGTCAGATGTTGAGCGAAGACATGAAAGGAGATAAGAAGGTATATTGCTGAGTAGGTCTAAGCTAAGGAAACTAAGTAGACCTATGAGCAGGTTTATATAATACATGGAGAACAAACAAGATAGAGACAAGTACAATGGAAAGCAAACATTGGTTGTTAAGCAGTGAGTCAGCAGACAAATGGTGAAAAGGACTAAGTGACTGGGCATGGAACTCCAAGTCCAATATGAGAGAATTGGACAAGGAGACTGATGTTCAATGACAAAAAGGAAAAACGAGACGAAGACATGAAAATCATAACAGATACCAAAGCCCAGGCCATTCACTAGATGATGTGCACCAGAATCAGGAAGATCAAAGACTTTAATGCCTACATTGCCAAGTTTAAAAACCAAGTAGCCATTAGTGGCATTACTGAAGAAGATGTTCTTATCTTGTTCTTCGCTGAAGGCCTTTTAAAAGCTGTCCACCAATGGATCTTTGCCATGGATTTCCTCCCAGAGAAAATAGAAGCATGGTACATCAAGGCAGTTTACTTCATTACCCACTGGGAACAAGCCAAGGCCTTTAGCTCAGGGAACTGTGCCAAGTTTACATACTTCTCCCCAAAGGCTGCTGCCCCCGCCCAAGACCCAGATGTAATGGATGTTGATGTTATTTGAGTTGGGAAACTCACCCCAAGTGAGTGAAAACACTGCATGGAAAAGAAGCTTTGTTTCTGCTGCTGACAACCAGGACACATGTCCAACCATTGTCCTGCCTTCCCAAACCAAAAACCCTCTACCTCCCAATCCCACCAAGTCTGAAAGATCAAAATGGATGATCTCCCAAAATTACAAGAAATTGAGAATGATGAAGAAGAGGAAGTAAAAGGGGAAACTACTAAAAAAAATGGCATTTGGGAAATGGAACTTGGGTTTTTAAAAGGGGAGGTCTCTCAGATGCAAACTTCCCCTAATTCTCATGTATTTGTAGCAAGAAAATTGAAAGCAATCATTTTTTCCATCTTGCTTGCTATAAACACGAAAGTCATCCCCACCTGAACCCTTCTTGACTCTGGAGCAAGCTGCTCCTGTATTAACTGGGATTTTGCCAAGAAACATCACTTCCTAATGGTCTATCTCCCAGAACCAATCCTAGTATGAAATGCTGATAACTTGTACAACAAACATGGCAGTATCAAGTATTCCATCACCATGGAATTTGAACTGGCCAACCTCCATTACTCAAAAGAGTTCTTTGTCATGCACCTAGGGGATGACCCAGTCATCTTAGGAATGACTTGGCTGAAAAAGGTGAACCTGTCATATCCCATGCAACCCCTAACTCTGGATCCAACTCCAGCCCCATTTCCTCGAACTCCGGTGTGTTCTCGACAAGCATGCACCCTAGACCCTCCAGATCCTGTACTTAGCTCATCCTGTATTACTGTACTTACGTTCCATTCCTCGCTTACTTAGTACACCACCCATCTCTTTTCATAGCCCCTCTGACCCTGGAGCACAGCTCCATTGTAACTACTCCGGCTCTGACTCCGAGTTACCAGTCCTCGTACCAGTGCTCCCCCTCCGTATATAAGACTCTGTATCATATTGTAGATACCTCAGTTCAAATATCAACTAAGACACTCCCTGTCTTCTCTGACCCTCCACTTGAGCCTTGATGGCTCTCCTCTGACCTCTCCGCTGACCTCTGTTGCTTGCAACAAGGTCCCCTTTGATCCTTTACCTGACCCTCTGTAAATTCAGAGCAACCAGACTTGTGACAGAGGCATATCACATACAGTGAAGCCAAAGCCCTGTTCCAACTCCAGAGTTCCGGAGTTGTTCTCAGAGTCTGTTCTTAACAGAACCCCTCCATAGATTGGGCAACCTTCACCCTCAGCCTCCCCATTTCTGAATCCCTTACCCCACCAAGGGATATAACACAGGGAATGGACCTGAATCCCAAAGAAACCAAGTGGCTGATAGAACATGCAGCAAAGAAAACCGGCCA
>JBBPMH010001082.1:0-12013 GCA_038090235.1 Pulveroboletus ravenelii
GTGTCTACATCATCCCCCAACACCCTCAGTTTCACCAAAGAAAAGGGGTATAATGTGACCATCGGAGATGAAGTCAGAGTTGCAAGAGGAGAACACTGGAGTCGTCGAGGAGTCATAAAAAAGCTTCATTATTGCAAAGCTTGCCTTGATCTGGTGTTTCAGGACAGTCTTGTGGTGGGTACCCCCTCTTTGCCATTCTTCCATACTTATGACATATATGTACAGGTCACCGTTCCCTTAATCTGGTGCGTGAAGGTCACGGACTTCTCCCTGCGCGAGGCATCCAGGCTGGTAGGCAAGGAAGTTTGGATTGTCGGTGGTGCATTCAAGGGAAAACGGGGGATGCTGTTTGCTCTGGGCTGGGACCAGAGCATCATATCTTTACATGGGCACCCAGCTCTGAACGTCTCTAACTGGTATATTTCCTCACCATAGGTCTTTTAGATATTGCTATTCTTCTGGGCGATTGTGATCCATTCCTTTAGTTCTGGTGTTCTCCTGATGGGTAGAATGTTGGATCAATTCTGCCTGACACAATTAATGGAACTTGTTCGTAATTCCTTCATCCTGCAAGTTGACAAAAGCTGCATAAGACCCTGCCGCTGTCTCCACAAGCATCTACTGCAGAGCTTCCTTCTGCATCTGAAGACCCAGCATGGGCTGTAACACCCTCCGACATCCCCACTCCTCACGTGCAGCCCTCAGACCTCCAGAGTATATATTATACTTTTTACTATACATGAAGGACAACCTACCAATCTGCTGTCCAGGTCAAATTCCTTGGCTTTTCAATGACAGTTTTTGCGACTTCATGGGATTTCACCTTGCATTCAATGTGGACCTGCGATTTAAGGGTGGGTCATTCCTCAACCGCATCGCTCGTATAACCTGTCCCAACCGCTTTTGTGGGCCCTCTGGTCCTAGCCCTGAAGGCTCTGTCTCGGTCACTGTCCCGGGACACAACAGAGGGTCAGGACTTGAGCATCATTACATCCCTGTGAAGTTTCTGAAGCCTGCCCTCCCGAATGGCAGCGGGAAGGACAAGCACGCATTAATACTAGTCGGTGAGCGTGCTAGCCAAATTCATTCCATCACAAAGTACCGGAGAAAGAAGGAGGTACAATTAGATGGATGCTGGTTTTCATGTGATGACATTTGCCCTGCTCACCTGTTTTCTCCCTAATTCACACCCATATTCACTGGGATTCCCATTTGCATTTAACGTACTTTTTCCTCCCTTATGACCGAAATGACAAGTTCACCTCAGACAATATGCAGCCATCCAGATATTTTCTGATTTATTGCTCGTTTAATTCCTAAAGCTTTTCCAGTTCTGTTTTTATTAGATTAGTTGCCAACCAATGTATAGGTAGACCTTCTCTGCAGATACTTGACAACTTGTTCCTAATTTGTATCGCTACCTCCAGCCATGGGAAGCCGAGTTCTCGGATTCTGTGCATGTCTGGCTGGAATACCTCTTGCATCAACACATTATTTTGACCAAGGCTGGCTTTCTCGCAAGTGTCCAGCAGTTCAACAATCACATCTGACAAGTATCAATGAGTTTGGGCCCAACACCAAGATTGTTAACAGATGGAACACCTCCCCGATCAGCCTCATGACTTACTAGATGCAACCTTGTTTATAAGACCTTCGAGGGTAATTTGTCCATCTAACTATACCACTATTTTCCATCTCATTCTCATTCTCTGCAGATATCGGTGAGTTTGGGTTTGAAAACGTTCTCCAAGCTTGTTAACAAGTGGAACACCTCCCCTTCATTGGCCTCGTGACACTACCTTATTTTGGGAGGTAAGTCCATCTCTAGCTATACTGCTATCTCCTATTTCACTCCCATTCTCTGCAGACATCGGTAGCTGTCTCCAAGATCATTAACAAGTGAAATGCCTCCCCGATCGGCCTCATGACTTACTAGGCGCTACCTTATTTACAAGACCTTGGAAGGTGAGTCCATCTCTAGTTATACCACTATCTCCCATCTCACTCCCATTCTCTGCAGACATCAGTAGCTGTCTCCAAGATCGTTAACAAGTGAAACACCTCCCCCATCGGCCTCATGACTTACTAGGTGCTACCTTATTTACAAGACCTTGGAAGGTGAGTCCATCTCTAGCTATACCAATATCTCCCATTCTCTGCAGATATTGATGAGTCTGGAGGAAACAACTGTCTCCATGATCATTAACAAGTGGAACACCTCCCCCATCTGCCTCATGTCTTGCTAGACGCAACCTTGTTCACAAGACCTTCAAGGGTAATTTGTTTGTCTCTAGCTATACTGCTGTCTCCCGTCTCACTCCCATTCTCTGCAGGCATCGGTGAGTTTGGGGGAGACAGCTGTTTTCAATTTCGCTAACAAGTGGAACTCCCCCTCCTCCCATCGGCCTCATATCTTACTAGGTGCCATCTTATTTGCAAGACCTTGGAAGGTATGTCCGTCTCTAGCTACACCACTATCCCCCATCTTACTCCCATTCTCTACAGACATCGGCGAGTCTGGGGGAGACAACTGTCTCCATGATCATTAATAAGTGGAACACCTCCCCCATCCACCTCATGTATTGCTAGATGCAACCTTGTTCACAAGACCTTTGAGGGTAATTTGTCCATCTCTAGCTATACCACTATCTTCCATCTCACTCCCATTCTCTGCAAACATCAGTTAGTTTGGGCATGACAATGTTCTCCAAGATTGTTCACAAGTGGAACACCTCCCTGATTGATCTCATGACGTACTAGACACTACAAGACCTTGGAAGGTAAGTCCATCTCTAGCTACACTGCTATCTCCCATCTCACTCCCATTCTCTGCAGATGCTTGAACAAGACGCTACAGGAGGGCAAATCCTAGGAAGTTAGTAGCCTGATTTTTAATCTCGGTTGAGGCTCGTTCATGGTAATATGAGACTGTTAGAGGATGTACACACTGTAACTAGGTATAAGATTCAGCATGGAACATGTCACAAGAGTGATTGATTGGCCACCTGATTGCGTCGATAGATAGATCAACATGGATAGGTTACAGTGGTTCATCAAATACTCAGGACCCTCTTCAACAACTGTCTTTTCCTGCCGCCCATTGTTCCGCCAACTTCCTCCCAATTCCATGCATTAAGCACCCTCTTCGTGATAAATTACAAGATCTTATCGGATGTAGCAAGACACTGCCATGAGCATGGCATTTTCAGGCACGCGCTATCATTGCCAAGCTGATAATGCTTGGCTAATGGCATTTTCATGTGTGTGCTACTATCATTAAGCCAGCAACACCTGGCTAGTGAATAAGGTTTCCATTATCTTATCCCAGCCCATTATCATTCCATTTTAATGGTCATGGTAAGGGACTTATTATGTAAAAATTGGATATTGTAAGCCGCTCACATTACAATGGCACTAGAAAATTTGTGACATTGGACTGGTAGGGGCAAAAGGTGACGATGGCAGTGGAGCACACCAACCTGAGAAGCCTGCAGACCCACCTGATGTGGCAGTGCGACAACCGTATTGATCCTCGAGTACTGAGCTTGAAAGGAGGAAGGGAGAGTGTGCGAGCAGCAGCACTCGAATCCCTGGTTGCACAGCAGACACGATGGCGACTCCAGGAACAGGTGATGGACTCGGCACAGGGTGTTACACAGATGGAAACGGTGGCGGAGGTGACGCCATTGCACTGTGTGCTGATAGACCGCCAGACAGCCTTGGTGAGTGAGCCGGGCCCACGGATGAGGCGAACAGCGAGGTGGCTGCACTGGGTGGTTGCCACAGCAGCCAGAAGCATTCGGAGGGCAAAGACAACAGCGGCTGTGTCAAAACAGGTGTGCTGCATCAGGTCACTGGGCCTAGAGTCTCCCTGGGTGAGCTGGATGAGTTGGGAGATGGTGATGGCAATCAGGGCTGTGATAGGGACAGTGATGGCACCCATTCAGATGGTATATTGAGCCAGATGGGTGGTGCAACGAGCAGCACATGCTATGACTTGAAATGAGTTGGAACGCAACTGCTAGCTGAGGGCAAGTGGTCAGCTCAGCACCAATGGTGCAAAACGGAAGGGTTATACATACCTGGACCATCCATGCCACCCAGCTATCAACCCCGGTGTCCTATTGTGCTGTTGAACCCACCACGTCGTCGAGGATGATTGAAATCATCAGCTAGAAGCGTTAGTTGGGTCAGCGCAATAAAAACCAACTTACCTTGTTATCTGGGCATGCTGGGACCAAATTGGACTGATTGGATGCACTGGATGTATTTGGGGTGGACTGTAGGGGATGCAGGTGCAATGCCAAGTTGCGTTTTGCGTTGCTGACGGTGTTAGAGGTGATCGATGGCGATCACACGCAGAGAGAGATGAGCATGGGATTTAGCTGAGCCGTGACTTCCATATTGGGATGAACGGGCTCACAGACACTAGCTGAGCTGCGACTTTCCTTATTTGGACATCGCTTGAGCACAGGAATTTTGGGATGCATCAGACACATCAATCCTCATTTGTTTCATACGTTTTCCATTCGGAATGAAGCCTTTGCACTTGTTGCTGAAAAAGGTATTCATTTCACTTGGTTTTATTCTTTTCTTAGAGTACAACCACACTTTGTTTGAGGGAGAGTGTTGTTGCATATTTAGTATGCACCCTGTCACAAACATAGTGCGGTTGTACAGCCACTGGATTACTTAATCTCGGTGTACTTACAGTTGTTGTACAGTACATTTTATAGTAATAGTGAACTACACTAAGCTACTGCTGTAGTCTTTCGACTACTCCTCTTCTTATTGCTTCAATAAATGGGTCTCTTAGACCCAACACCTTAGCAGCAGTTGCATCGAGCACCAAATGGAGGCATACACATTTCAGTGATATCCCAGGGATATCTGGCATATCACCTGAGTGGCACATGCAGGGCTTGTACAGCCCCAGCACAAATCACAAAATCCCACCTGCAAGGCTCTGTTGAACACTCTTTCATCACTTTCTTTCCCCACCAAATTAGGACATCCAGGATGCCTCAATATTATTTACATCAAGTACCAAATAAAGTTATGTACATTTTGATGACATCCTGAGGAGTTGAGGAGCATCACTTGAGTGGCACATGTAATGCTAGTATGGCCCTACCAAAATCCCATCTGTGAGGCTCTATCGGACATCCTCTCAGCTCCTTTTCCCACTGAATCAGGGCATCTGGTACACCACCTGAAGTGTTGCACATGAGGTTTGTGCAGCTTCAACATGAGCACCAAAATCCCACTTATGGCTTGGCATGTAAATATTCTCGAATAACCTGACTTATGAGGCCATGTCAGATGTTGTCACTCCTTTTTTTTGTCCACCAAACTGGATACCCAGTGAATCATCTGAAATAGCAAGTGTGGCTCCCAACATTAGCACCAAATTCATATGTGAGATTTTGTCCAACCCTTTCATCACCCTCCATCAGACACTTTCAATGATATAAGAACATGGATTGACGGATTGTAGTATATACAACTTAAGTATGACTACTGTGAAATAAACTGACAGTTCCAATAGACACCCACTATCTCATGCTCCTGGCTCCTCAGAAGGACACTGGGAAGGATGCTGCTCAACACTAAGGGGGCTGTGAGAGGCATGGGGTGCAGGAACAGGAGTGAGGTGGCAGGGATTGTGGTATGGGTTCATGTATTGAGGTATCAGAGAAGTGTTGTGTGGGTGAAGCCCACCATACATCCCACAAGGATCTGGGTGGTAAACTTTGTCAGGATAAAAGTTGACTATGTTGTGGTAGTGATGCTGAGGTACCATCATAGGGTATGGGAGGTAGGGACCTTGGGTGCGATAAGGGTAGCCACCCCCAATCTGTTGATATGTATATGCTGGATGAGCAGGAAGTTGGTTCAGAGGGGGGAAGCCAGGAACTACAGATGCATGAGTCTCCACAGATGGGTTTGGGGCTGCTTCTACTGCATCAGTGGTGTCTTGGCCAGTATGGGAACCTTGTCCTTGGGTCATGATTACAGGCACAGAAGCTAATGGGACTTCCAAGTGGCAGGGAACAGTATCTGCATGGTGCGGATTGACGATGGTACCATGAGGATTAACAGCTAAGTGGTGAGGATCAACACTGGAGCAGTGAAGATCAACATCTGGTCGACAAGAGTCATGAGATTCAGTCAATGGCCTCAAAGGCTTGCAATGCTTGGGGGAGAGTAAGGGTGGCTGTTCAGTGGGGGTCATATGTGATATAGGCTCCTTGAAGATGGTTGGGTTAGTATGGTTTTCAGTTGCTGGGGGCACTGGGGACACAGTGAATGGATCTGACCCCTCAACATGAGATGGGGGCTTTGCTACAGGACAGTCAACTCAAGGTCATAAAACAAAGCCATAATGTTTTATCTCTTATGGTTAGGATATCCAGAAATTTGTTGTTATCTGAGCTGCCCAAGTCTGAGTCCATGAGCACTGCACTTTTATATGCATGGCTTTTATCTTGCACCTTCTGTCCACAGATAGGTACCTTGCCCTTGGTGAGGGAATCATTTTCCTCAGAGTCGAGAGCCAGCAGAGGTCTTTTTGATGGGTGTCCTGTCCTGGGTTGGTTGGCCTTGTGCTTCTGTGAGGGACCTGGATCCTTGTAGTCATTTTCTCTACCTGAAGGTATGATGCTACAAGTCCCAGTGAGTTGGACACAGCCTATTGCTGAACATGCTTCATCATCTGAAGAGCCATCAATGGCAGTGTATACTGATTTCTTCATAACTGTGGGGCGGGGGTGACCAGGCTTCTTCAGCACTGTCACCTTGGTCACCTTGGGTTCATTGGTGGTAGCATCAGATATGGAATGTCGGGAAACAGAGTCATTACCACTGCTAATGACAATAGGATCATCTACAGTGGCACATGGCTGGTGAACAGGGTGGTGCTTAACCCTTGTGGCAGCTTTGCTTGGCAGAAGGTGTGCAGGTCCCCTGAAGTAAATCATAGCATCAGTATACATCTGCTGTACTCTTTCAAGGCCACTGTCCGAGGGTGGTGCAGCACCAATTATCACTGGCAGTGTAGAATAGACAAGTGCCTCTGCAAATAAATTGAAGTTTCAGGGCTAGATTGCACAAGAATGTCAATAAAACTTACTTCATTCATCCTTTCCTTCAACTCTATTCACAGTAATCTCGTTGTTCTCAAGGAAACTGCAAAGAGCATATTGCTTAGCTTTTTTGAGGATGGTAATACCCTTTGTTCAGGCAGTATTGGAGCATGATTCTCCAGGCATCAGTGCTGATATTGGCCAGCCCTGCATCACCAATCCCTGGTCAGCGAGTATGGCTGAAAGGGTTGTCCATGGGAAGTTTCCTGGCTTGAATTTTGCAACATCCCTGCCTGCATGTTCTATAATGATATGATCAGGTTTTACCTTTAGATGATGGGAATCAATGAGACATACTGATGAGATGCATGATGGAGGTCTTGATATAAGTTAGCATGTTGTCATTTGATCCAGACAACAGGGTTACATCATTGCAGTTGCCTGCTGACTCTGTTAGGCAAATGGACTCTATGCCATGATCTTGGGACAGAGGTTGAGTGGCAGTAGGGTCATGGGAAGGAGGTGAAACAGCAGTCACACCTTGGACTGGCACAATGTTCAGGGCTTGGGTTGGGGCCTGAATTTCCTTTGGTTATTCAGCAGTACTGTCAAAGGTCTTACTGACAACCTCGAGGAAGACTTGGTTGCTGTTGTTATTTTGTAAGTGATGTTGATTAAAGCAGGTACAATACTCACTATACATGGGCTTTGAGATGTGCTATGATCATATCTTGATCTGCATGGCATTGAGTTTCAAAAAATTTGAAAGAAATGAGCTTTTTGATATTGAGAATGACAAATTAAACTTATTTGTTTTGCACCTGCAGTCGTATGATCAAAGCCAAGGGATGCATCTTCATTAATAGTTTTACTGCACATCACAAGTGCAGCCTTAAATCCATATTTTGCAGTAGCCATCTCTAGCTAATCAGACTCGTTAGTACTCAAACTGATGTAAAATGCAGAACTTACAAAATTTGCCACTCTCCTATGCACTTTGTGGAATGCTAGACCCTGCTGTGTGGACATCTGTGATGAGGACTCACAAGCCTCAAGCATACATGGATTTCAAGAATCTCCTGCCATGATTCTCCATTCTCCTCTTTGAATTTTGCATAGAGTTGGCAATGCAATGTCGGGATTACTACAATGACAGTTAAAGACCAAGTAACACTTTTAAGTAATTACTTACTGAGGACATCAGGGGGGAGATCAAGCCTACAGTGCTCTTGGTCTTCATTTTTCATAAGATGAATTCCAATGGTTCATAGTGTGGATAGCATGACTGTAATTCTTGCACCAACCATCCAAGATTTGCTGGGCTGTGAGCGATATTTGGGCAACAAGGCCTGCTGTTATGCTTGATCCCAAAGGGTCGAAGCATGGACTCAGCTTAAGGATTGAAGATGAGGAACGTTGTCAGCAAACAGCTACAATGATTCGAGGAGGAGGGACATAGCCTGTGAACAGCAGGGTCAAGGGTTCGTCTGACAACTAGTCGATGATGTCTTATGGTTGAGGATCTCGCCTAGCAACCAGCTAGCGAGAGGGCGATGGCAAGAGCGGAGTGCTCAGTCAAGTGCAGAGTGAGAGCACACAGAGGAAGCAAGTAAATTGCCAAGTAGGTCTAAGTTAAGGGGACAGGTAGACCTACGAGGGTTTTTATAGTACATCGGGAAATGACAAGATAAAACGAAGACAACCAGGGAACAACAAAGATTGGTAAACGTATGAGTAAACCAGCAAATAGCAAAAGGAACTCAGTGACTAATGGTGGAGCTATGAGCCTGATACGAGAGAATTGGACGAGGAGATTAATGTTCAATGACAAACAGAGGAAACAAGGTGGAAACAAGTCAAGATAAGAAGTGAAATGTAACACCTGCAAGGACATTCTCTAATTGTTCATAACCTTTGCTGAGAATTTTGTTGGCCAAAACAGATTGCTGGCCACCTGTCGGGGTCACTGGTTCACTTCCCTTCACAGATGAGAAACTACCTGAAGATGGGTCACTGTTGTCATCTGGAGGGACTATAGAAAGACCACCATGATTCTCAGTGGCAAAAGGTGTAGGTGGGATGACTTGAGTGACTGGTAGGGATGGCTGAGCAGATGGTGGATAAACTGAGAAATCCAGTGATGATACCTGCAGCAAAGACACAGACTCTGCAAGTAACACAGGGTCAATGTTGATGTCAGGGGTGCTTGAGTGGGGTGCAAGTGGTACATCAGTAGGAGAGGAAACCACAGGAGCAGGCAGAGCAGTGAAGGAGGGAGCAAGAGCAACAGGGGGCAGAAAAACAAAGTCAGATGAAACAGGTACAGCAATGTATGGTACAGGCAAGACAGGTGATATGGCAGACAAAGTGGGCACAGCAGTGGATAAGGCAGACACAGCAATGGATAGAGCAGGCGTGACAGTGGATGGTGCAGGTACAGCAATGAATAGAGCAGGCATGACAGTGGATGATGCAGGTACAGCAGATGGGACAGGTGCAGAAGACAAAATGGGTACAGCAGACAGAGTGGGTGCATTGGATGGAATATGTGAAACAGTAGGTGGAGCAGGTGCAGCAACAGTACATGCAATGACTGGAGGGGGGGAATCCTGTTCAAAAAGCCACGCTCTATGTTGCCCTGCCTGTTCAATCAGTCCATTGTCATGTCCCATGTGCTTGATATGAATGCATAGTCTAGTCAGAGTCTCTTCTGGAAGTGGAGAAGGTTGACGGCAGCCTCCACCAACCTGCTCACCAGTAGCATTGCTCACAGTAGTAGGGGCCATAGGAGTCTTGGATCAACATTGAGATTGGCAGGTCATCCTTAAAAGAGAGGTTAAATGATGAACCATCAGTACAACGAAAAACAAATACTTACACTTCAGCAGTGTCGTGGTAGAGAGTGACGACCTTACAGATCAGGCCTGATGCCTCTTTATACCTTTAAGTCTAGCTTGGGAGCATGCAGTGAGTGGATGTGAGAGCTCATTGCAACCAAAAACATGAATGATGAAGCAATGGGGCTCAATATTGGAACCTCCATGGACCGCAAGGTGTCCCCATGCTCTTCTTAGAGACCAAGGGTGATAGCAATGATCTGAAAATTCATCTTGAAAGCAAAGAGAACCTCCAGAAGGATCTGAAGATGCATCAAAGAAGTGACAGAGAAAAGAGAAATTGCTATGAGCCTTGAGAGGATTTACCAGGAGGCCATATGTATCAGGCAAGGTTTGGATGAGCAGAGCCAGAGACTAATTAGATAAGCATGATACTGGTGTTTTGGTACACAAATTTGGTGTAAAACATGACCTTGCCAAGGTGGGAATCCATAATCTTGTTGCTCATGTGTATCTCATTGCAAGTGGCCACCTCTATCTGAACAGGCTATATTAGATAGAAATGATAATCCTAGCCAGGTCACCAATAGCAGATGAGTATGTTGGCCAAATGTCATCTGCCACAATATGATTAGTAATGCTTCCATTTTTGCTTAACCTGCTGTTCTGTTGTAAACATAGTTCCAAGGTTTGGAGATGCACAGATCTCAGGTTGATCATATTCTTGTTGGATACTAAATTAAGCTAAGATTTGCACTAGATACTGGTAACCAAGAAATAACATCACATTCAATCTGCACACACACTTTCACATACAGTGGACAACAGCAAAGGTGGGTAATTATCTACATCAACCAATGCACTTCATCTAACTTGATCACCTCCATCATGAGGGCAATACCCTTATCAAGAGATGTTACCTTGGTGTAAATTGCACCACTAATGTGATTGACATATGGCAAGGTGTGGGGCCTATCATACAATATCAGAAGATGTACATGTGACATATGCAATGTCCAACTGACTATGTGATGAAAATGCCAACCCAGTACCCACACATGATAAGATACAGCTGGCCAGTCAAATTTTCAGGGGGAAGATCATAAATAAAATTATTGTATTTTGCTTGTATGTGACCATCCAGACTGAGTTCACCAGGGACAAATAAGTTGTGGGGGCCAGTGGGGTCAGCCAAAATAATCTTGCCAACATAACAGCCATTTGGTGTGCCAGGGTTATTAGCAAGTGTTGACGTGTTGGTGGGTGTTGCTGCAATCTTGGTGCTGACAATAGCAGGGAGAGAGGGGGCCACCACATCAGAGGGGAGTAAGGTAGTGCCAGCAAGGGGGTTGCACTCTCTGGGAGTGCCAGGAGCTTCCTCAGATCCATCACCTGAAGGCAAAGAACTGAGCAGTGAAGAAATGTCTATAATAACAATTAGAATAGCAAACAGGAGGAAAACATAATGTCCTTGCCAGTGAAATCGCTTTCATGCTTAAGCAAGAGCACAAGCTGAGTGGTGATCTCAGTGCAAAGCACAAGATGTGACAGCATCTCATTGATGAGTTCTATAAATTTCAGTATAGAAATCATGAGTGGGGCATGGGGATGGAGACTTACTGAGCTCTGTCTTCATACTGAGGGGGGGCTAAAAGGACCAAGTTCAGAGAGAAAGCAATGAATGTGCTGGGTATTCTCAGGGAATAAACAGACTTTTTAAAGGCCCACAGTATATTGTGGTCTGTTTGGCAGGATGGAAGGGCCTTAGCAGTGGTTCCCATTACAAGATACAGTGACTTCCAAAATTGAGTCAATATTTTGAGAATTTGGAGTATTTGTTATATAGCTCAGGAACAAGAACAAATAGAGCCAAAGTGTAAGTGAGTTGCAGGTAATATTTACTCTTGGCTACATGTCACAAAAGGAATTATGTAATTTGAATAAGTATCCATGGAGATATGGTCAATTCAATTCACTATGTCATTGACTCAATTATGTAACTATCTGTTAGATTTGTCAAAGTTTGATAGCTATCATATGTAACCCTTGATAGAAGCTTGATAGATGGTTACCATAGTTACAGTATCTTAG
>JBBPMH010001083.1:0-12005 GCA_038090235.1 Pulveroboletus ravenelii
GCCTGTATCGTCTGAGTGACGCGAAGCACCCTCCCGAGTTTCTACCTCATCCTCTGTATATGAACATGAGCAGAGGCACAGGCAAACTTCATGGACTACTCACCGCTGAACTTCTTGAGCGGATCATAATGTTGGACAGCATTTAAGTAAGCCATCAAGCTCGGCCCTTCCTCTCATCGGGGCTACGGACGGAGGCCATATGGGGGCAAGGCGCTTCGCCGAGGCCATTGAAGCACTCCACACGATGCTGTCAAAAATGCATCCCTTACAACAATAGAGCGAGCTGAGAACCTTCTGATGGCCCTGCCAACCAGCTAGTGGCATCACTGCTCCTGGACTGCCAGTAGTATCAGTTGGCCGCACACCTTCCCCACGGATGCCAGAAACTGTGGAGAGAGTCTCATGGAAGCAGTCCGATAATGGCACCGTACTCGCTCGTCGCCATACAGCACCACGTCAGTCAGTCCAGGTTTCATGGCGCTGTCACCACACACTCCAGCTGCATGCTTCCTCCACCAGCGCCCATCATAAACCTATCCCGATTCGCAGGACCCCTTCTGGCACTGCCCCATCTTCGACCAACTATTTCGCTGATTTACCAGATATGGCCATGGCATTTGACTCAATGCGGCGATCCCCTTCAGGTTTGAAATCCGTCCATTCTTCATTCCTTGCGGCAGACTCGCTATAGTTAATGCGTGTTTCATAAGGCCCATCTCGCCCCATTCTCCCTGGACCTCCCAGCTCAGACCGCCGAGCGCAGCCCTAAGTTGAGGTCACGCAATCTCAAGGCCATCCGATCAATTGCCAACGTCAGAGACACATGGGTATAAATGTACGCATCATCCAACCTCCGTCACCCCTGATATACTGATACCTCATCTTCTTACCTCTCCTTCTTACCCATCAGTTAGTTGGCATATGTAAAGCACACAACAGAATCCTGTTTAAAATAGACACCCTGTATTTTAACTCTCATTCATGCCAGTCAGTGTGACCTAGCTAGACATAACCGACTTGCTGTTCAGTTCCACCAGCCGTGTTTCATGATAGATGTATGGTATTCTAGGGTGATGATCTTCTACTGTCGACTAAAGGTACAGAAAAACAAGGATGCGCAGTTGGTGAGAAAACAAGAAAATTACTGCACCATAGAGGGTTGTCGCTCTATTGATGTCGACAGTGCCATGGGCGGCTAGTGCTTGCTGATAAAAAGACGGGGGTCCACATGCACTGTGGCCGGAAACGCAGTCAGATGCCACCCGCAGCAGATGGGGTTCATTTTCTCGTATCACAGGACGTAACCGGGCTTGTCCAAATCCTATCCAGATCGCGTATTTGAGGTTTGCGTGGGCTAGAGGACGGAAGGCAGCTCCATGCACTATTATTATGACGACCGTGTTGTGTTTCATTCAGGGCAGCGCTTCGCCCTGGATGAACAGCATATGGAGCATGTTCTGGCCAATGAGGACGATCACCTGCTTCGACCTCCTGCGGCCCTGAGAAGCCCGAAGGTTCGTGAAATTGAGCTGCGCCAGTTTGTCGAATTTCGGTGTCCGACGTGTCCAGAAGAACAGGTAAAGTTGGACGGGACATAACCGAGAGCAGTAATTGGTCCCCCGCGCCAT
The DNA here is from genome assembly GCA_038090235.1 of Pulveroboletus ravenelii. NCBI lineage: Eukaryota > Fungi > Basidiomycota > Agaricomycetes > Boletales > Boletaceae > Pulveroboletus > Pulveroboletus ravenelii. The sequence continues at coordinate 1,629 of JBBPMH010001083.1, forward strand.
ACCTGTTGGTGACGTCTTGGGTGCGTGCGACTATCCGGGTAACGCCTCGCGCGTGGAGAGCGGGTGAATCCGTAATGGTGTTACTGCTATTTGTGTTGTCTCCTGGCGGCGAGAGTGACTCATCCAGCGCTTGTATCCAATAGCAGTCAGTTTTCTGCCAATATTCTTGGTTAGCAACTCCATCTGGGTCAGGCTGCGGTCTTGCCACGTTCGCATTTTGATGGCTATAGCGGGGTCGTGGCGAACAACTTATACCTTCGCGTTTGAGGAACAGAGAGCCAGTGCCCGAATTCGCTCGCTCCTAAAGGAAGCTTCTGATCCGAGGGTGGGACAGGTTGCTGGGGGTGGTGGCAAGGGCTGGACACAAGCCCCTCGAAATAGAGCTTCATGCATGCCTCCATGTGTTTCCTGTAAGTGCATTGATATTCCTGGATACCATGTGCGGGTCCAAGACTATCCGACAGAGCTCCATATGTTGCATGTCCTTCATTCCGAGTGAGGGGTTTCGCGTGGGGAAGAAGCAACTCCTTGCCGCTTGCAGAGCAGGGCGAGGTCTCATTCCACGAAAGCAGCTGATCGTCTGTGAGGGCCAACTTGACAGAGTATTCGGCGAGCTCTTGCATTCGCTCAAACACCAGCCTGTGTTGATAGGCATAGGCAACGTCTCCGATGGCGCGTCTCATCAAGAATGACTCATCCAGAGGATTTACGACCGAGTTGAAGGTGCAGTCCTTGTCCTTTTCCACCACAGGGGTGAGCGGGATGTGAGGGAGAAGAGGGCTCACGGAAATGTATGTAGGTGCCATGATGACATTCGGATGATATTCCGAAACAAGGGCACCAGCGCCTGTGGGTGTGGTGGTTTCGCAGGTAGCGGAGTGATCTTGGGATCCGTCGACGGGGTCCACCGCACCTGCATGGTTGCTTGCTTGAGCACGATTGATGTCTGCAGCACCCATTTCCACAACGTTGAGCAAAAGGTATGGCCACTCATTTATGGGACGCACCAAATTGGTACCACAAGTTGGACATCTGCGGCACGGTCTTTGGTCAGGAACAAAATCAGAACAAGGGGAGGTGCAGCTACTTACAAAATGACTATCAAGCGAGTGTATGGACAGAATGTGCTTACTACCACCACCAGGTGCTCTGGTCAGTGTGACAACGATGGGTGGGTTTTCCATGGCAGGAGCGGCAGGGGCACATAATGCAGCATCCTGTGCCTAAGCGCCACATCCGATCAACACCCAGGCACAGAGCGCGAGTGAACCAATATACCTTGATATCCTTGTTCTGAATCATCGCAATTGAATTTCGGATGACCCACCCACCCCGTCTGGTAGCGACGTCTACCATACCGGGTCTCTCCCAACCACGCCTACTTTTGACTTCTCGCCGGTGTTCCAAACAAGGGAGCCACTCGACGGTGGCATTTCTATGAACTTCCATGCGAACAGCAGCTCCGATGAGCTGCGCGATGGAAGCTGAGGCTTGTGTTGAGAGTTCTGCTAAAAGAGGTAGGAGGACGTCTAAGCAAACGATCTGGGGAATGAACGCGTCTGTCTACATGCACCACGCACGTCAGGGACCACAGCGCACCTCGAAGAGATAGCTGAGCGCAATCTTTGCCTCAGATCTGAATTGTGCGGTGTGTGCTCAAATGGGAGCAAGAGCTGGACCAGCGACTTCAACGATGGCGCTGGCAAGCGCACACAGGGCATGTACAAAGGCGGACTTGAGGGAGGTGGCCGCGATAGCCTGTGGGTTGGACAAGGCGCAGGTGATTGCCTGGAGTGCGTTTTCTCAAAGCAAGCTTGCAAGTGCAGCCTTGGAACCTGATGGGGAGAGCGTGGGGGGTAAGAGTGACAGATAGAGGTGGCTCATGCGCACTGCAAGATGTCGAGATATGGCATGTGCTGCCTCAGCACGAGCATTGACTCGTGAGCCCTGTGGCTCTCTAGACGGGGGTGGATGATTAAGGCAGCCTACGAGGCTTGAGTATGGGTAAGCATACGCCTCTAGACCCGCGGACGGGGGCGTATGGGTGAATGAAGGTGGCGTCGCAGGTGGGTGCGATTTTCACTGACGGGTTTCTGATGACTGCGTTTAGTGATGTGGACGGCCTGGCTCGAGAGCTGCGTACGTCACCGCTTGACGGCTGTCTGTGAGCCTGTTCATCCCGATATGGAAGTCGCGCTTCGGCTAAATCCCGCGCTCGTCTCTGAGTGGTGTAAAAATGCTCAATGAATTGGGAAAGTTGCCAGAGAGGTCAGGAGTGTGGGACGAGCTGTAGATGCTGCCTTCGCAGCATCTGGGTTGTGGGGCACATGGGGGGAGGGCTGAGGGGTTGCAAACAGGCTTGCAGGAGCACGCTCAGTGAGTTGAGCAGCTGATTGCTGATTGCTGAGCACGGGGTAGACAGAAAGATGGAGAGCCTGCTGGAGGGCACCTCGGTGTGGAGATCAATTGACACAGATGCCCTTCGCTGTCAGCCCTCCGACACGAAAGATTCGAGTGGAGATCTCAGTGCAGAGGTTTAGAAGCCTAAGCTGCCGCATGCAGAGAAAATGGAGCAGCTAGACGCTGCGCAGGGGGCCATGAGGCGGGGGCATTTCAAAATGCGACCCGAGGTGGAAAGGATGGTGAGAGAGCTAAACACCACCCGCGATATGCGCAAGGTGGGGCTGGAGACGCTGAGAGTGGGCTTACAGGGGCAGGCTCAGTAGGTTAAGCAGCTGATCATTGGTCGCGAGCGCGCGCAGAAAGACACGGGATTCGTTGGAGAGGATCTCAATGCAGAGATCCAGCAGCTCAAGCTGGCAAATGCAGATGAGGCTGGAAAGCTTGAGGCGGCACTTGAGGATGCCAAGTGTGGCCATACGAGGGTGCCTTTGGAGGTGCGAGGGGTGAGAAAATCACTCGGCGCACATATTCCAAAGCTGGATAAAGGCCTCTGCGAGATAGACACTCTTTGTCATGAGCCACCCAATGTGAGGGGTGTGAACGGAGATCTCAATGCGGAGATCAAGCGGCTATTGAGCGGGTGAGCGCCGCGCAGGGTGAAGTGAGTCACTGGCGCCCCCAAGATGCACCACAAGGTCGAGAGGCGCACGGGGGGGAGGTGGGGTCCATTGGAGAAAATCTCAATGCGGAAGCTGAGCGACTCAAGCCAGCGCACACGAGGGAAACTGGGCAGCCATGAGATCGAGGCTCTTTGCCGTGAGCTCTCCCGTGTGCAGGATTTGAAGTAGACTGCTGCTGGGCTCAAGCAGCGTCTGGGCATTCGAAGCAAGGAGGGGAGTCATCAGCGCTGAAGAAGGAGCTCAATCACCCCCTAACGCACCTGGAGGATCGGATCTCGGGGCCTAAAGGTATGGGGAGCTTCCTCAGCAGGGTTGATGTGCTTTCTGGCACTAAGATCACCAGCGTGCTCCAGAGGCTTAGTGAGGAGTGATGCAGAGCGCTGCATTCATGGCAGAGTCCATGGCTGAGCTATGCTTCCGCGAGACGACGACGCAGGTGCTCCGAATGAATGAGCAGCTGGCGGCTTGCAGATGAGCGTCGGATGCCATCAGAGGCACCGTGGTGCACTCCTGCGGCATGAGAGGGCGTAGGGGCAGCCCCACTTTGATGCAGATCGCGCTCCAGGCGTGTCTGAGGCATCGCCTGCGCTGGATCGCATGCGCTTCAGCCATTGGTGGATATGGGGGCCAAAACCGGCCTGTCGATACGATCCACCGCGGCGCGCATGAGATGGATGAGCAGCCGCCCCTCAATGAAGCAGGTGCGTGCTGAAAATGCCCGCAGGCACGACCGGCAGCACAGGTGATCGCTGGCCGCTGGCGAGCCACACGTGCGCACATCCAAAGGACGCCACCTGCCGAGTCACAGACCGTGCCCCAAATCACAAGCAGCCCAGCCCCCTGCCTCGACGACACCCCCCCCTCTCGCACGCTGGGTGGTGCTGCGAGGTAGATGGGGTGAGTTCGGGTGGGAATCGACCGCTGGAGCAGGAGCCCTGTGGGGTGCGCTCGACGACCAACGGTCGCGTCCGGTCGGAGCCGAGGCTCGCCACAGGCCCTGGGGCGGGGGTGATGTGGGTGGGGATCGATGAACTCCCCCTCCTTCCGCGCAAAGAAGGGATCAGAATCACGCCATTGACGCATCTCATTGAAGTACGGCCGAAATAGGCGGCATCCACCCTTTTTTGGGCCTGTGAAGGCAGGTCAATGGGGATGTGCAGGTAGTATCTGACAGAAATGACGACACGGGGTCGGAATCAGTAAGTCCTGCGGATAGGAACCAGGTGTGAATGACGCGCTCTGCAAAGAGGCAAGGCACGGCGAACCACGTACTTTGGTGGGCGGTGGCCAACTTCGCGAGCCCAGCGCTGTGCATTTCAACGCTGACTTCATTACCATTGGGGATGGGTCTCCGTTTGAGAAGGAAGGAAGAGAGGCGCACTCGAGCACAAAGAGTGGATTGAGAGCGAGTACCACAGGCCCAATTTTTGCGCGCCAGGGGTTCGTAAACAAAACACACGGGAGGGACCGGAAGTGTCGATATCACTCACCAAAAGTCCTCGACGGAGCTATGCAATCGAAGGGGCATCAGCGACACTGGCACCACCTCTAGACATCGTAATGCATCGGGACACACCTTGCTCGCCCCAAGGCCCATTGCTTGAGACCCTCCTAAAGAGCAGGGCCTTCTCCTTGGAAGGAGGCCTCAACGACACGGGTCGTGGCAGCATGTTCTTCCTCATCTTGCAAGCCATGGAGGGCGGTCAGTCATCGCTTGCATGTGTTCTCAAGAAGGGGAATGGGTAGCTTCGGGAGGGCATTTTGATTCGCAAAGGTGCAACCAGGGGTTGGCATGGTGATGAAACTTTGTTAAGGTCAAGAAATAGCCCGGTACTCTGCCATATGGCTGCTTATAATGAAGCAGCAACTCGCCACCGGGTGCTACAATCGGAAGTGCAGGGGTAATGTGAAATGATCCACGTGGTGCAGCCGGGTTATCCCTGCAGAGCAGTCCCCGAAAAAAGTCCCCCTTAATGATGGCGAGCTTCGCATTCAACTGGGCGCCCAACTCAAATAATGATATACACAGCCTATCTGAATCACATCTACAATGACGGCCTAAGGTGGTCGAACGTTAAAGCGGAGACTCCCAAAAGAAAGAATGGATCCAAGGAATTCTATCGAGATCGGGGGGGGTATGTCCAGTGCTGGTGGTTCTTTATAGACTACTCTGACTTCCAATGGAACTGAGATCGCTCAAGCATGTCGTGTGGCATGGGCAGAGGGCTCAGTCATCATGCATTGGAATCAGCCCAGCTATCCAACTGTCAGTGTCCGTCTGTCCGTGTCATTCATTGTCCGTCTGCCAGTCGCCAGTCAGAATCGGAACTAGTCTGGAACCAGTCCGTTACAACATCTCAACACCAGAACCATAATGAATGATGGGAATTGCCTGCTTCCTTGTATTCAGTGGCCCACGTATTGTGCGCCCTGTTTGCTCCATCAACAACGGCATAAAGGAATAGAAGGCTACTTAGTTATGTTTGGAACACTGGATCTGAGTCGAAATCCTTGCTCGGGGCCAGCTCTTGAAGGTGTATCACTATATGAGTGCAAATGCGCACAAGCGATCAACATCACTACCTAAAAACAGTGACCAGTAGAGTACCATATGACTCAGCTGCACCACCTGACATGTCCATGCTACGACGAGATGAACCCCCGAGCATCGAGCTTAAGGGGGAGTGGATAGGCTGTACAAGCATCGACACCGGACTTACCATAAACGATAGGGACATGTCTGGAGGGTCCCGAGGCAATGAAGGCGCTTGGAACTGAACTAAGGCGACGAAGGGCGCCTTAGAGCCATCGCACCAGCCCCTGGATAGATGGCTTGAGACAAGCTAAGCAAACTGGATGACGAAGCAGCCAGACAAGGCAACTCCTACAGCGGCCATAAAAAACCCTGAATGTAATCAGAAGCAGACATACTTAGTACTCACTCACACCACAATTTCAGGCCCATCAAAAGGCTCGAGGTGTCGTTGCAGAAAGACTTGTCCAGTATCCAATGACTTGCCTTTTTCTGAACATCGCAACGTCAGTTGCACTCCGCTATCTCTGTGTTTAACTGATCGCCCTGTGGATCTTTGAAAAGGGCAAACGTGCTGAACATATTGCAGAAGCCCGGATTACTCGCTATTTGGATCTGGAAGCCTGTGTTAGCAATTCCGAAGAGGAGGACGACAGCTCAGAAGAAGAGGGAGATGGAACGTCACGTATCTGGTGTCTTCATTCTATTTCCAACACGTTTCAGACCCATCGCTGTTCCAGATGAGGAGGATGAGTCAAGCAGACACTTTATTCCCTCCCTAGTGAGTCCCGTCTCCGGCCGCCAGTCGGTCAAGGTACACTCAGGCCATCAATGCAATATTGTCCCAGTATGAATTCGGCAGCGTGGAGGATGAAGAAGGAGAGGGTGATGAAGTGATGGATGAAGTTCTGGAGGTGCTAGATGATATCAGTCTCTGGTAGGCAGTCAGTGACTGGCTGAGCAGTGCACTCAACTCTGAGTACCTGATGCGCATGGTGGGCTTCCAGCACGGAAAGTATATGAAGATTGGCTTTTGGGAAAATCTCGCATCCGAACTCGCGTTCAAGCTAGTGATGGAACGGTTCGGTTTGGTCCGGTTCATGCACGATTTTCTTGAACGCTGAACCTGACGCGTGGCGAACGCGACCGTACGTTCAGTTCGCGTTCAGACCTTGGATGTATAAGGCGTACTACTAGGAGTGCTACTCTTATAATACGACACAGATGTATTACTAGTATCCGAGTCAGTATCCTTGGAAGTAAATCTCTCAAACAATGCTGCGTTTGATGTGTGAGTAGCTGCCTCTATTGTCGACCGAATGTACCCATTACGATAACCAGCTTTCAACAATTGCAAGGCTTGAAAGACACATGGAGCGAGCCAGTTACGACGAGACATTCCTCGGAACATTGTCATCCATATCATGAAAGAATTGAATGTCGGAGGCATCCAGTAAATGCCCATCAGGGCACAGGGCACAGCCGGCAACATTGGAGGACATTGAGGGAATGGTTGAGTGGGGTGGGCTCGAGGTAGTCGGAAGCTCTTGTCTTTGTACATAAGTGGAGGCTTACGATCGGCCTAGGATAAGGAGATCCAGGTCTCCAACAAAGGTTGGCATCCAGTTGGATTTGTCAGATGATTAGCATTGAGGCTATACATTGAATACACACCAGATCCGACCGCCGCTGACCTTTCAAATGAGGTCGAATTCTGTTGTCATTTCATGCAGAAAACCATATTAGCAGCTTCTCTCGATTTATTGAGCTCCAGCTCTTGACGATGAGTGCAAGAAAGAAGCAACGGCAACATGAGGCAAGGCACAGCCATGGCGAATGCTGGCATATACTAATTTGGCGTTCGAACGCGTTCGAACGCGTTCAGAACGCAACGTTCAGGTTCAGCTACCAGTGAACGTGAACGCACCCTCGTGTCCGGTTCACTCGAGATGTAGAACCTTCCGTTCGGTTCAGGAAAAGTCCGGTTCGAACCGACGTTCAGAACCTGACCGTGCCATCACTAGTTCGAGCATAATTTAGACAAGTGAGAGCAAAACTTCAAGGCGATGACATCAGCAAAATACGCCATTACTTTTCGTACTTTTTACCCCTGAACGAACGAGGAAGTCACTTTTTGGTGGCTCGCTTGACAGCTCTGCAGTGAGAGAAGCGGAACTTTCCTGGGATTGGATTATCGAGGTTGCAACCGCACTGCAACTAATTCTTCCATCCATCCACCATGGCAGGCATTGGAGTAGTGTGGTTTGTATGGACTAGCCTGGCTAGCTCCAGACCGAATTCGGCATTTGGGACTTGATCAGATCACGACTCCACCCATTTGTAGTATTGACAGGAGCTTGGTAAATCCTTACATGAAAAACAATGGACGACATCTTTCCAACCGCTTACAGAACCAAAGAAAAGATTCGGAGCAGTTGTGGTACTTACCCTCCGTAGCCTTGGTTTCCTGTGCCCACGTTGTAAAATCCTCCTGACTAAAGATAGAGACTATAATATTGAGATCCCGAATCATTTCCATCCTCAGATTCGGACTTTGCCAGATGCAGAACGCAGTCCTGAACAGGATGTGGTTGTAGCCGCATTTTCCGAACATTAAGTTTGCGTGGAACTCCGGACACTCCCCATTCTTCTGTTGATCTTGCGGTGCTCCACAGCAATAGCAATATTCAAACCTGGTGAAAACGAACGACCGCCTGAAGGCTTGGTAATCCCCCTGGACCAGAGATTGATCCTGCAGGCATTCACATAGGGGGAAATGATCAGGCACCAGCTCCTCCTTCCACACGAAATGGTGCATGCACTTGTTCTGCAACGTGGGCATGTACTTGTTCAACCATTGGGTGCGCTCCAAACGGGCAGCCTTCCCTAGCCTAGATTGGCTCGCCCTCAGCAAGGAACCACCCAAACTATGTAGTGGTGAGGAGGCAGGCTGTGCGGGTGTCAAAGATACTGTCGTGGAGTCGGAGACGGATTGAGACAAGTTCTGGCGCGTGTTTTGTCAATCCATGGTGAAGCATTGCTCTGCACCACACTAACCTTCTTCACCCGCTGACCGTTTGTTAGCCCAGGCTCAATAACTGCTGCTAATGTGGAATCCAATGCGAAGGGCGAAGAGTACCCTGAACTGCTTGTATAATTTTTTTTTGGGACTGCATGGGCCATGGCGTGTGGAGACTGAAGGAGGGATTGCACATGATCAGTCAGTTGGATCAGCAAAGGGAAACGTCTACCTGGATTTCGCCTTCGGCTCTCAAGCATTCAGATCCTTCTTCACCCCGGCTTTCCCCCACATGAGCGTCTTCGTCTTTCTCGCAATCGATCTCATTATGCCGCATCCTCTTTGTTGCTCGTGGGAGCATTGCCCCCTCCTGGGTGATAATTTCGGCCATGGCAGCCCTCTTTCGCTGCCCGGAAAATTGAATTGGCGAGGCGTCATAGCGTTGCGGGAGCGTGTCAAATGGGTGTAGTTTCTTAGGAGGGCGCGATGGCGTGGCGGATTGCTGTGTTTCACTGCGCACTGGCCCCCCTTCTACAGGGTGCTTTGGTTGACCTACGTTCATTTGCGAGCTGGAGGGTGGACCATGCCAGTTGCTCTCGGAGGCCCATGTGGACGAGTCAAATGGATCCTCGTTGAAGGGTGACGACAGAATCTCTAAGCCGTGCGTATCATCGTCTAAGTGAAGGGAAATGCTAGCCGCCTGCGACGGGCTTTCATCTGCAGCGAGGGATGGTGCTCTTCCCCCTAAGATCGCAAGCTTCTTGATATTTTTTTCCGCCAGGCCGATGGCTATCAACTTGCTCAAGACTGCATCTGCAACATTGGCTACCTCTGAGCCTGCGCCCATGGGATCAGGAAGAGGCGCTTCTCTCAAATTCTCAAGCTTCTTGATATTCTCTGCAGTCAGGCCGATGGCCGTCAGCTTGCTCATGACTGCATCAGCAACCATGTCGGAGACCTGGACAGCGAGCTCCCTCGCGTCCATAAGCTTCACTGTTGTTCCCATGGCATGCACAGGCTCAGGAGGCTTGGGAGGTCCCATGCCAAGCAGCTTGAACAAAAACCCCAACCAGGCAATAACCCTTCGTTTGCCTTCGCAGGGCTGGTGTCAATGCTCCAACCAGGCGAATGTGTGCTCAATAAGCTCACCCTTGCTCCCCATACTCTCCTCACCCTCAATAGACCCCTCTGCTACCTCAGACCTGCGGATAGGGCCCTCTGGGCGAGGAAACCCTAGGTGTGGTTGCACTTCAGCTGCTCCTTCCACAAACTATTGGGATTTCTCACCTGCGTCCGCTGGGCCAGAAGAAAGCACAAATCCCTCACTAACCGCACCAGAAGTGCCTGCAGGTGATTCCTCTGCCAGCCAATTTCCTGAGAGACGGAGAGCGCTTAGTATCAGGCCTCGTGTCGGTTTCAAGAAACAGGGCCACACTCACCACCCACCTGCTTGGGTATTGAGCAGCCAGCAGCAGGCGCTTGCACCTCTGCAGCTGTGGTGCTGTTGCCTTGGAGGGTGGGGGCTATTGAAAAGGACGCCAATCAGAATTCATTTATCCTGTCAAAAAATGCGCACTCACTGGCACCGCTTTCTGGCAGGTCAAGAGGGACCTGCGGCATGCCCTCAGGTGTGACACTGGACGCCGTAGGTAGTGGAGCCTTGCTGTCACCACAATCTCGCCCAGAGGCGTCTGTCATCTTACTCTCTGGAGATGAATGAATGATTGGGTATAGAACGAATG